>ML792885.1:276455-290158 GCA_009831015.1 Picea engelmannii | reverse complement strand
GCTCTAACGACATGACAAAATTATTGAAAAAGGGGCATCAAGGTGTTATTGCACAACTATGCTCACTAGATGTTCAAACATCTAAGCCATCTATTCCTCAAGATATCCAAAGGATCATTGATAAGCATTCCAAAGTATTTGAATACATTCCCAAAGGTCTTCCACCCACTCGAAATCATGATCATGAAATTCACCTAATTCCTAGGAGTGTTCCTCTTAACATCAGGCCATATAGATACCCTTACACCCAAAAGACTGAAATTGAGCGCATGGTTGAAGAAATGTTAGAGGCTGGCATTATTAGACCTAGCCAAAGTTCTTACTCTGCACCAGTCATAATGGTATTCAAGAAAGATAGCTCATGGCATATGTGTCTAGATTATAGAGAGCTCAACAAGATCGTTATTAAAGATAAGTTTCCCATTCTTGTCATTGATGAATTGTTAGATGAACTACATGGAGAAATCTATTTCAAAAAATTGGATCTTCGTTCAGGGTATCATCATATCAGAATGAAGGAAGAAGCTATCCCAAAAACAACATTCCGAACTCATGAAGGCCATTATGAATTTTTGGTCATGCCTTTTGGCCTTACAAATGCACCTTCCACATTCCAAGGGTTGATGAATTCCATTTTCAAGACCTTCGTTTGAAAAATTGTGTTTGTATTTTTTGATGATATACTAATCTATAGCAAGTCTTGGGAGGATCATGTGTGACATGTTGACAAGGTGATACAACTACTAAAGGAGAAACAAATATATGCCAAACCATCCAAATGTGATGCAGGAGCATCGTAGCCAGCCAAGCAACCATAAAAGGCAGAAGATAGATGGAAAAGCACAACACACATTTTGCACATGTTGAAATGTTTTGAAGAAATTAATGAGCGGATATTAATGTAGTAGTTAAAGGAAGTGTACTTACATGTTGTAAATAGATCTTGGGTGATTTTATCTCATCTGTCGGATGTAGTAGACATTAAGTCTGATAAATGAAAGTAGGTAGATTTGAATTCATAGATTAGACAATTTAGAGAGTAGGAGGGAAAACGGATATAGACACCCTCACCCTTGTATCATTGTAACATTATGATCATTAGCACAGTATAGAAGAGGAGAGATGTAGTAGAGAACTGAAAAGACAAACCCATGTACATGAGCTTTGAATTAATATATGAACCTTTGAATCAGATTCATGGTGTTATGATGTTTTCTGTTTATACATGATGAATGGTATTCTTACAGGTGTTTTATTCTCTCTGTTATGCATTTTCTTTAATACTGTGTTGAATGTATGATTTCATGTTGAATGTTTGAACTCTGAGAGAAGAAATAGAATGAGTTTCAATTGTTTCTCTTCCTGAGAGAGAGTTCTTGCAAGGAGTGCAGTGAAATGTCCACAAGGTGTGTGTTGACAAGGCTCTGCGTTTACCTCAGAAAGCTCAGGAGAGATATTGTTGTTCTCATTCTAGCAGAAGTGCAGGTGAAGCACAAAAGATATGCAAGGTGTGCACAAGATAACTGAAGCTTTAGAATTTATCAACTAAGGTTGAAGAGTGAAGGACTGTTGTTGTCGAAAGTGCACAGACTCGAAGAATCAAATACATAGAAATATTTGAAAGATTGTCACAAGGAGTGCGAGCAGAATTCCTTTTGGATACCTGAGGTTGTAAGTGAAGGATCAGAAGGGATATCACCTTTGAACACTTCAAAGGACGATAGAAAATGAAATCATCGTGCAGAAGTTAAGTCCTAGAAAAAGAACACCAAGTTAGTTTGGGCCAGAGGTTCTTGGGGAAGAAATTGAATGGTCGAAATTCTCCGTGGAGAACTCACGAAATCACGAGGATTGTGGGATACATAAGAGTTGTAAGGTGCATAAGGGTTGGACGAACCCATTATGTTGGTTTCAAGGATCAACGTGAATCATTGATCATGGTCAGCTGATTCGTTGGATCATTTCGAAAAATTGGGGTTTCTAAGTCTGGAGTGCAAGCCAAATCCCTTGGTTGCTCGAACTCCCAAATCTCAAAATGGATTATTGCGTGTGAAGGCGAGGAGTGGAATTTTTGGCAATTCAGAAGTCTGGATTTTGATACTTCAGGGGTCCTGATGACGAGGAGTCATGGCATAGTGGAGTGAAAATCCTAAAGTTGTGAGTTGCAACAGGACTTGGCATGAATTTCGAGATTTTGGCACTTCGGGTGTCAGGAAGAAAAGGAGGTAGCGTTATGGGATTGAGAGTTTCAAATTCCTGGTACCCAGAAGCCCGAAATAATGTGGGTCGTAGGATCAAATGGGAGGTTACTTGTCATTGATTCCATAGAGGTGTAATTTCAGAATTCAGGGTTTCGAAGTGGTAGAGAAACATCGATCGGAGGATTGTTCAAGTCCCGAAAGCCAGGAAGCTTGAGCGATAGGTAGAAAGAGTCCACATAAGAGATAGAAGACATTGAAGTAGACAAGTGGCGTGGCTTCGTTAATAGGTCGAGTCAAACCTTGTTGACTGTTTCAAAGTTTTGGAGGTTGAATAAATGGGAGTCTTGCGTCCGAATTCACGAAGTTGTGAAGTCTGAAACTCCGAATCAGCGAAAAGTCCCATTGGGGAGCCAACCTTTGCTAAACACATCGGGGTTCGAAATTTTGGTATTTTCGAAGACAAGAGGTCAGGGTTATTTGTTTCAAACTTATCAAAGTTGCAAAATGCGATATAGCTTTGGAGGAGGATGCAACCAAAGATTTTGGCATTTCGGCATTTCAGGCTTTGGTGGGTTGAAGAGACGGAAACTCGGCAACAGAAATCGCGAAATTGTGAAACTCGAAGTCCCGATTCGACAAAGGGCGCGATCTTATTGAGTTCAGGAGATTTGGGTGATTCCTTGTGTTTAATCACACAGGGAATACTCATAAGGACCTGTGCATGCACCGTCGTGTGTATGAGGGATTCCCTATGGGGAAAATCAAAGGGTCAATCAGATTCAGGAGGGAATATTTAGAACAATCCTGAGTGGATATCGACCCGAGGGTTGGGGATATACACCATTTGTGGTATCAAAGATCAGAACAAGTTCTTTTCTTTCTATAGTAGAGAGAACAGGGGAACATTTTACTGCCATGATGCCGAGGATAAGAGATAGGCCAATGACTGATCCAATAGTGGAAAGAGAAATGCATGAGTTACATGTCAGGCTTGATGCTAGGGAGACAACACAAAGGCACACAGCTGATGCAGGGGATATCAACAAAGCTGAAAGTGAAAATGAAACTGGAAATGAAGAAGAAGAAGTCACAATCAAAGATGCTACATACGAACGCCTATTTAGGGTTGTTGCAAGGATAGGTGCTAGAGCAAAGATGGAGATTCCCATGTATGAGGGAAACCTAGATGTTGAAGAGATTCTAGACTGGATTAGAGCTCTAGACAAGTAGTTCGACTATGAGGATGTTGAGGAAGACAGGAAGGTCAAACATGTCGTTACTAGACTTAAAGGGCATGCAGCACTATTGTGGGATGAACTGCAGGCGGACAGATGCTGCAAGGGAAAGCAGAAAATCAAAATCTCGGATAGAATGGTTGCAAACATGAAAGCCAAATTCATACCCAAGGATTATCAAATCACTCTGTTTCAAAGGATGCAGAATTTGAGACAGAAGTTGATGTCAATGAAGGAATACGTTGAAGAGTTCTACAAGATAAACATCAGGGCAGGTCATTGGGAATGTGATGATGAAAAAGTTGCCAGGTACAAGAATGGTCTTTGGTATGACATTCAAGATCAGATGAGCATGATGACCCTTCAGACTATGGAATATGCTTATCAGGTGGATCTGAAAGATGAAGAGAATCTAATCCATAAGCAAGGTCAAAGAGGCCGAGGCAGAAGTCAAGCCAGAGGCAAAACAATTGCCCAAGATAGAACTCAGAAATCTAAAGAAGAAGGGAAGAAACCTCAACCTCAAACTCAAACTGAGAGAGGGGGAAGCTCACAGAGAGGGCGTTATACTGATAGAAGTAATATTCCTCAAACCAGAGGAAGAGGAAGAGGAAGAGGAGGTGAAGTGAAATGCTTTGTCTATGGAAAAATCAGACATAAATTCTATGAGTGTCCATATAAGAAGAAAGATGGTGGTGAAACTCACATTAACGAAGCTCAAGGATAGAATGTTGAGGAAGAATATGATTAGGGTGGAAGATCCTTGATGATGAGGAAATTTCTCTTGAAGCTAGAGAAGGAGGCAGAGAACCCAACCCAAAGAAACAGTCTGTTTCAGACTTCTTGCAAAACTAAGGATAGAGTATGCAAAGTCATAGTGGACAGCGATAGAATAGAGAATCTCGTATCTACAAAGATGGTAGAAAAGTTGGAGCTGGAGACTGTTGTAAATCCAAGCCCATACAGATTTTCATAGCTACAAAAAGGACATTAGGTAAATGTCACTAAACAGTGTTTAGTTGAATTTAAAATAGGGGGATATAAAGATGAAATATTATGTGATGCCATTCCCATGGATGTTTGTCATCTATTGTTGGGTAGACCATGGCAATATGATAGAAACGTAGTTCATGATGGGAGAAAGAACACATACACCCTGGAGCAAAATGGTAGGACTCACATGTTGTTGCCGATTAAGAACCAAGAAGTGAAAACATAGGTGAACAATACTATACTTCTCATGAGTGGGAAGGAACTCCTTAATGAGGTTAAGAAGAAGGAAGACACACAATTTATTGTGGTTAGAAATCCTAAAATTGTTTTGACCAATACAAGGATAGATTATTTACTAGAAGAAATCCAGAAGTTGCTAGAAGAGTTTGTTGATATAGTAGTGGACGAACTACCTTGTTCGTTGCCACCTATCAAAAGTATAAGCCATCACATTGATCTTATACCTGGAGCTAGTTTACTAAACAAATCCACGTACATGTTGATGATACAAGAAAATGAGGAAGTCAAGAGACAGGTCCAGGACTTAATGGACAAAGGATTGATTTGAGAGAGCTTGAGTCCATGCGTTGTTCCAACAGTGCTCAGCCCAAAGAAAATGGATGTTGGAGGATGTGTACAAACTCAAGGGAAATCAATAAGATTACCATCAGATACAGATTTCCATTACCAAGGATGGACGACTTGATAGATTGCTTAAGTGGAGATTTTTTTTTTTCAAAGATTGATTTGAAAAGCGAGTATCATCAAATTCGGATGAGAGAAGGTGATCAATGGAAGACAACATTCAAGATGAATGAGGGGCTATATGAATGGATTGTTATGCCATTTGGCTTAACGAATGCACCCAATACTCATGAGATTGATGAACGAAGTCGTGAAGGATTTCATTGGGAAATTCGTCATTGTATATATTGACGATATATTAATTTTCAGCAAGACAGAAGAAGAGCACTTAAAGCATTTAGTTGTCGTAATGAGGAGATTACATCAGGAGAAATTGTTGATCAATGTGAATAAATCATCATTTATGAGGACAAAACTCATTTATTTGGGTTTTGTTATCTCTGCAAATGAGCTAAAAATGGATCCAGAAAAGGTAAATTCAATTAAGAATTGGCCATCACCGAAAAATGTGTTTGAAGTTCGAAGATTCCATGGTTCGGCTAGTTTCTACAGAAAATTCATCTAAAACTTCAGTGGAATCAGTGCACCAATGATGGATACGGTGAAGAAAAGACATACATATTTTCACTAGATGGAGGAAGCAGAGAAGAGTTTCAATTTGCTGAAGAAGATCACTGAGCTGTCAATTCTGGTTTTGCCAGACTTTAGCAAGACATTCCAGGTCAAGTGTGACATGAGTGGATTTGCAATTAGAGTGGTATTGAGCCAAGACGATAGACCAATCGTATATTTCAGTAAGAAACTGAATGAAGAAAAGATTAAGTACTCAACATATGACAAATCATTTTATGCAGTCATACAAGCACTAAAGAAATGGAAACACTATCTGGTTCCCAAAGAGTTTGTTTTGTACAGTGACAATCACGCTTTAAAATTCATGACTCAACAGGAGAAGTTGAACCAAAAGCATGCTAAATGGGTTGAATTCATGCAAAATTTTACTTTTGTGATTAAGCATATTTTTGGAACTGCTAACAAAGTTGTTGATGCTTTGAGCAGGAAATGTTTTCTTATGCAGGAATTCAGAGTCAAGACTTTAGGTTTTGATAACCTCAAAGAAATGTACAGGGATGATCCAGATTTCAAGGAGTCATATGAGGCATATGAGAATCCAATTCTCAGAGACAGAAGACAATGGACTGAATACATGATCCAGGATGGATTAATGTTTACGGGAAATCAGCTATGTATTCCAAAATGCTCCATGAGTGAGAACCTGCTGAAGGAAAAACACAGTGGAGGACTGGTTGGACACTTTGGTCATGACAAGAAGTTCTCAAAGCTGAATGGCTCATAATTTTGGCCAGGGATGAGAACAGAAGTCAAGAAATTTTTGGACAGATGCAAGATTTGTCAGCACATAAAAGGGAAAAGCTAGAACATAGGGTTATATCTTGAGTGATTTTACATAGGGTTATATTTTGACGCAATGAGAATGGATTTTATATTGGGACTACCAAGAACACAGAGAGGCTATGATTCAATCTTTGTGGTAGTCGACAAATTTTCAAAGATGTCACATTTCATACCATGCCAGAAAACCAGCGACACAACTCATATTGCGAACCCGTTTTTCAAGGAAGTCGTCAGACTTCACGACTTGCCAAGGAGTATCATTTCCGATCACGATACCAAGTTCGTTGGACATTTCTGGAGGACTTTATGGAAGAAGCTGGGGAAAATTTTGTATTTTAGCTCAGCGTATCATCCTCAAACAGATGAGTAGACCGAGGTCGTGAATAGAAGCTTGGGATATTTGTTGAGGAGCTGAGTGACTGAACACCACTGTTAATGGAATCACATTTGGCCACAGGAAGAATTTTCTTATAATGATTCACTCAACATAAGAATATGGTAGAGTCCATTCCAGATTATATATGGAATGTAGCCAAGGGGAGTTTCTAAATTGAAAGATTCGAAACAAAATGAATTCAGGAGTGCTAGTGCAGAGGACTTTGCAGAAGCAATGAAGGAGCTTCACAGCTGAATTAAGGAATGATTGCATAATTCAAATCAAGAATACAAGCGCAGAGAAGATCAAAACAGGTGAGAACTTCAATTTGAAGTTGGTGATTTGATTCTTGCACATCTGAGGAAGGAGAGGTTCCCAAGGGGAACATATAACAAACTGAAGATGAAAAAGATTGGACTGTGCAGAGTCATAAGGAAATTTGGGGAAAACGCATATGAGATTGAATTACCTGATGGGATTAGAATCTCACTGATATTCAATGTTGTGGATTTGTACCCTTACAGAGCTGAAGAAGCAGGAGCAGAGAAGGAATTAAAAGAGGTTCAATGGGAAAAAAAAATTCCTATAGCTGAAAAGCCACAGATGGAAAGAATAATTGACAAGAGGATTAGCAAAAAGACCAAGAGAAATGAGTATTTTGAATACTTGGCCAAATGGAAGGGACATCCAGTTGAAGATGCTAGTTGGGAAGATGAAGCAGAAATTCATAGGCATGGACAAACTGTGCAAGAGCTCATGAATAGGAGTTTATGAAAATTTTCAAGTGAGAGAGGATGATGCAGGAGCATCGTAAGGAGCCAACCAGGCAACCATAAAAGGTGGAAGACAGTTGGAAAAGAGAAACACACATTTTTCACATGTTGAAATGTTTTGAACAAATTAATGAGCGGATATTAATGTAGTAGTTAAAGGAAGCGTACTTACATGTTGTAAATAGATCTTGAGTGATTTTCTCTCATCTGTCATATGTAGTAGACATTAAGTCTGATAAATTAAAGTAGGCATATTTGAATTCATAGATTAGATAGTTTAGAGAGTAGGAGGGAAAATGGATATAGACACCCTCACCCTTGTATCATTGTAACATTATGTTCATTAGCACAGTATAGAAGAGGAGAGTTGTAGTAGAGAACTAAAAAGAAGAACTCATGTATAGGAGCCTTGAATTAATATATGAAGCTTTGAATTATATTCATGGTGTTATGATGTTTTATGTTTATACATGTTGAATGGTATGCTTATAGTTGTTTTATTCTCTTTGTTATGCATTATCTTTAATATTGTGTTGAATGTATGATTTCATGTTGAATGTTTGAACTATGAGAGAAGAGAGAGAATGAGTTTCAATTGTTTCTCTTCCTGAGAGAGAGTTCCTCCCAGGAGTGCATTGAAACGTATGCAAGGTGTGCGCTGACAAGGCTCTGATTTTACCTTAGAAAGCTCAGGAATGATATCATTGTTCTCATTCCAGAAGAGGTGCAAGTGAAGCAAAAAATATATGCAAGGTGTGTGTAGGCTAATTGAAGCCTTATAATTTATCAACTAAGGTTGAAGAGTGAAGGACTGTTGTTTCCAAGAGTGCAGAGAGTCAAAGAATCAAATACATAGAAGTATTTGAAAGATTGTTGCAAGGAGTGTGAGGAAAATTACTTTTGGGGAAGTGAGGTTGCAAGTGAAAGCTCAGGATGGATAACACGTTTGAACACTTCAAAGGAATATAGGAAACAAAATCATCAAGCAAAAGTTATGTCCCAGAAAAAGAACACCAAGTTAGTTTGGGCCAGAGGTTCTTGGGGAAGAAATTGTACGGTCGAAATTCTCTGTGGAGAACTCGCGAAATCGTGAGGACCGTAGGATCCAGAAGAGTTGCAAGGTGGATAAGGGTTGGACAAACCCATTATGTTGGGTTCAAGGATCAATGAAAACAGTTGATCGTGGTCATATGAGTCGTTGGATCATTTCGGAAAATTACGGTTTGTAAGTTTGGAGTGCAAGCGAACTCCCTTGGTCACTCGAACTCCTGAATCATGAAATGAATTATCGCGTGTGAAGGTGAGGAGTGGAATTTTCGACAATTCAGAAGTCTGGATTTCGGTACTTCGAGGGTCCTGACGACAGGTAGTCAGGGCATAGTGGAGTGAAAATCCCGAAGTCGTGAGTTGAAACAGGACTTGGCATGAATTTTGGGATTTCAACACTTCGGGTGTCGGGAAGCAGAGGAGGTAGTGTTATGGGATCGAGAGTTTCGAACTCCTAGTACCTGGAAGCCCAAAATAATGTAGGTCATCAAATCAAAATAGAGGCTACTTGTCGTTGATTCTGTAGAGGTGTAATTTCGCAATTCGGGGTTTTGAAGTGGTAGAGAAACATCAATTGGAGGATTGTTCAAGTCCTGAAAGCCGGGAAGCTTGAGTGATAGGTGGCAAGAGTCCATGTCAGAGATAGAAGACATTGGAGTAGATAAGTGGCATGTTATCATCAATAGGCGAAGTCAAACCTTGTTGACCATTTCGGGGTTTTGGAGGTTGAAGAGCTGGGAGTCTTGCATCCAAATTCACAAAGTCGTGAAGTCCGAAACTTTGAATCGGTGAAAAGTCTCATTGGGGAGCCATCCTTTCCTAAACACATTGGGGTTCAACATTTCAGTATTTTTGAAGACAATAGGTCGAGGTTCTTTGTTCTGGAATTCCCAAATTCATGAAATGTGATACAACTATGGAGGAGGACACGGCCAAAGATTTCAACGTTTCAGCATTTCAGGCTTAGGTGGGTTGAAGAGTCGGAAACTCGACAATAGAAATCATGAAATCGTGAAACCCGAAGTCCCGGTTCGATGAAGGGGGAGATCTTATTGAGGTCAGGAGATTTGAGTGATGCCTTGTGTTTGATCACACAGGGCATAATCATAAGGACCTGTGGATACATCATCATGTGTGTGAGGGATTTCAATTAGACTCAGGAGGGAAGATTTAGAATGATCCTGAGCGGATCTCGGCCCGAGGGTTAGGGGTCTACACCAAAATGTTTGTTTGGAGTAAAGGAGGTAGAGTATTTGGGTTATATTGTATCTCATGAAGGTGTCAAGGTAGACCCTAACAAGATTAAGGCCATGATGGACTGGTCGATTCCCAAAACATTGAAGAATCTTTGAGGATTTTTGGGTTTGATAGGTTACTACCGCAATTTTGTTTGAAACTATGGAATAATAGCAGCACCTTTAACAACACTAACTAAGAAGGATGCATTTTCATGGACTCCAGAGGAAACTAAAACTTTTGAACAAATTAAAGAGGTGATGTGTAAAGCTCCTGTCTTGACCACTCCAGACTTCACAAAAACCTTTATTGTGGAATGTGATGCCTCAGGAAATGGAATTGGTGTTTTCCTAATGCAATAACGAAGGCCCCTGTCTTTTGAAAGTCTAACACTCAAGGGAAAAGACTTACAAAAACCCATTTATGAGAAGGAAATGATGGCAATACTACATGCATTGAAGAAATGGCATCTTTACCTAATAGGTAGGCACTTCAAGGTCAAAACAGATCATGATAGTCTTAAATACTTCTTGGAACAAGGACTATCTTCAGAAGAACAACAAAAATGGGTAACCAAAATATTGGGTTATGATTTTGAAATCCTCTATAAAAAGGGGAAGAAAAATGTTGTGGCAGATGGACTCTCAAGAAAGGATGAAGATGTTGAGGCCTTTCTCTGTGCTATCTCAATCATCCAACCTGATTGGATAATAGAAGCAAGGGATGAATGGAAGAATGATGAAAAAGTGTGGACTCTCATTCAAAGGTTGTAGCAGGATTCCAGTGCATCAAATACATTTACATGGAAAAATGATTCACTATGGTACAAAGATCACTTATATTTATGTAAGAACTCCCAACTCAAACAAAGGGTACTATTGGAATTGCACACCTCTCCAATAGGAGGGCACTCGATATTTTTGAAAACCTACCATAGAGTCAAGAAGGATTTTTTTGGGGATGGCCTTAAAAATGATGTTCAAAGGTTTGTGGTAGAATGTTTGGTTTGCCAAAAAAATAAGGTGGAAACAATTAAGACCCCAAGTCTTTTACAACCATTATCCATCCCAAGTTAGCGCTAGGGGGATGTTTCCATGGATTTCATCACAAGGTTACCAAAGTCTGAAGGAAAGAGTGTAATCATGGTGATTGTTGATAGACTGACCAAGTACGCACACTTTTGTGCACTCTATCATCCCTTCAAAGCTAGTATAGTTGCCACTGCATTCATGGAGACAGTTCAAAAGCTACATGGAAGCCCAAAGATTATTGTAAGTGGCAGAGATCCCATCTTCACTAGACATTTTTGGACAGAATTGTTTTCTTGTTTGGGTACTCAATTAGCTCATAGCTCATCCTATCATCCTCAATTTGATGGACAAACCGAGATAGTGAACAAATGTATGGAAGGGTATGTTCATTGCTTTGTCTCTGATAAACAAACACAATGGTTCAAATGGTTACCCTTGGAAAAATGGTGGTATAACACCTCCTTTCATACTGCAACAAAAATGACACCATTTATGGAACATTATGTATACCACACTCCTTCCATCACTTCTTCTCTAAAATAAAAATCTAAGGCTCATGCAGTGGAAGATCACATCGAGAATCAACAACAAGTTCTCCAAATCTTAAAGGACAACCTGACCATGGCACAGAATCACATGAAACAACAAGCAGATCAACATCGTAGTGGAAGAAGTTTTGAAGTAGGGGATTGGGTGTTTTTAAGACTACAACCATACAAATATATGTCACTCAAGAAAGCCAAGAAGGATAATAAATTATCACCAAAGTACTATGGCCCTTATAAGATGTTGCAAAAGATTGGTACTATGGAATACAAATTGGAGTTGCCTGCATCTTCACGAGTACACCCAGTTTTCCATGTTTCATGCTTAAAGAAGGTTATAGGCGACAAGATCCCAGTTCAAACTATATTGCTAGAACTTGACGAGGAAGGAAAAATCGTATTGGAACTTGAAGCCATCACTGACACAAGAATTCGTCAGCTGAGGAATAGATCCATTTAAGGGTATCTCATTAAATGGAGGAAATTATCGATTGAAGATTTCACTTGGGAAGATGATTCTTTTATACAGAAGCATCCATAGTTACTCAAGCGTTGTAGACAACACTTGTCTCAAGGGGAGGGGCATTTTAAGCCCTAATATTGGCTCATTACCCCTTAATTGGGGCATATTATATTAGTAATGTTATTTTATTTATGTTGTCTTTAGGCCATTAGTTGTAATTATACCTCCTAGTCTCCTATATATACCAAGGAGAAATTTTCATTTTGAATCATCTTGTACTTGAAAATTTAAGTGGGTTAAAAGGAGGTTGCCCCCTCGAAGAGGCTTATTATCTGAAATTATCTCATTTTCAAGGCATTGAGTACCTTTTCTGAGGTTTTTCTATGCTATATTGATATTTGGTTCTTAACAGAGGCTGATGTCATAGTATATTTATAGGTGAAACATAGTATGCCATCTGGCAGTAAAACCACTTTTCGTACAGAGAAATATTGAATTCGAGACTCTGAAACTCCTCTTTAGTTTTCTTTGTGACAATAACAAATAACATTTAATAAGCTATGTTGATAAGATATAGATGTTACAGAAGAAGAATTATTCCAGAAGAGTCAAGTTGAAGAGAAGCTCCAACGTTACAAATCACTTGTTGATAGAATAGCTAAGTGTACTTTTTCTAAGGTGGAAGACCCAATTGAAAGAATTTAACCATTACTTTAAACGCTAGACAATTTTTTAGGATGAATATACACTTGAAACAAAATTTCAAATCCTACCAATCTAAACAATGATAGACACACATGTAAGGAAATACATAAATCTGCATATATGTATACATCTAACTAAGCGATCTGGAATAAACCACAGAATCTTAACCCCATTTACCGTATCATTATTTTATTCAATGTTTTATCTAATCTAACTATTACTAGTTCAGATTTAACATATCTGTAATAACAACAAAGCTTGTTGACAGGAAATAAAATGACATAAATGATAGATCTAATACACATTGATCTATTTCTTCAAAATCAAACATTCCATATTTGTAACTATCATTATACATTATTATAATTCAAACATCATTATACATTCATTTGATACAAGTCGAATTTCAGAGGGAAGAAGAAGAAAAAGAAGGCCGAATTTCAAGGGAGGATGAAGTCTTTTGGTGATGTGTTCTAAGTATCAACAATTGGTATCAGAGCAGGTTGCCTTCAGAATAGTTTAACCACTGGAAGGAAAATCCTGAGCAGAAATGGATGACCATGAGCACATTTCAAATGGGATTCAAAAATTTGATGGAAGAAATTATGCATACTGGAGTGATAGAGTGAAAACTTACCTAATGGCTTTGGGAGTAGACATTTGGTACTCAGTTGTAAATGGATATGTAATCCCAAATAATGCTCCAACCGATCCAAATGAGAAGAAGCTTATGAGTTGTAATTCAAAATCCAGACATGTTATTCTAGCATCATTGACACCAACCATTGCTAGCAAACTGATGGGATGCAACACTGTTAAAGAGGCATGGGACAAACTCAAGAATATCTATGAAGGTGATCCAAAAGTTAAGCAGGTCAAGCTTCAAAGACATATAGCAGAATTTGAAAATTTGAAGATGAATGAAAAGGAAGATATTGCAACCTATCTTCTTAGAGTTGATGAAGTTGTTAATGCTATCAGAGGATTGGGTGAAGATCTCGATGAATCGTTGGTTGTACAAAAAGTGTTGAGATCAC
>ML792885.1:232151-274821 GCA_009831015.1 Picea engelmannii | reverse complement strand
TGGACCACAAGATTGATGAAGTTATTTGGACATGAAGGAAAATGCACATGCAGATACAACACCCATGGATGGATAGTATACATCATGTTGTTTTCGGTGGTATGTGGCACGTCACGTGGATCCTCATGGTTGAGGAGAAATGATTTTTTGAAGATGACAAAGTGAATTATACATGTAGTCCCTGAAGATAATTAAAGAAAAGAATCACAAAATAAGAAAGTGTCAGGTCGGCCCTAATGTTAAAAGGAAGTGACATAAATGGTATAAATAAACATCATTATACATTCATTTGATACAAGTTGAATTTCAGAGGGAAGAAGAAGAAAAAGAAGGCCAGATTTCAAGGGAAGGAAGGAAGAAGTGTTAAATCTCCTTATAGTAAGATTTTTGTTAGATATGTATTTAAATTGAGAATTATTTGAGTTAGATATGTTTTAAATTGAGAATCTAGGACCCCAAAGAAATTTTTGTTTTTTAGATAATTAGAGGTACATTACAGAAGAATAGGTGAATAAAAAACAAGTTTAAGATATTGTACTTTCAGGAATTATAGAGAAAGCTCAATCCACAGGAAGAAACATAGAGGTTAAATTTAAGAGAGATGATGACTCTACAGATGAAGAGGAAGATGACTATGCATGAGAGCAGGAATTTTTCTAAGCCATCTAGGTTGGATAATCCCAGTAAATATGAATGTGCAGTAGCTACTAGAAATCAATGAACCATCCTTCAAGTAGTTTGATGTATTTTCAAAGACATATTCAGAGTAGTCAAAGAAAAGAAGTACAGAGTGATAGATCAATTGATCAAGAAAGAAGTGTTCCCACACATGTGTCATTTGGAATAATTTTATCATTATACTTGGGCAGGAATATATTCAGTATAACTTGTTCTATAAATCCAGAGTCTAGTTTGTAGTGGACACATTGATATGAGATGATCAGTTGCAACCATATAGTACAGTGACGGATGGATCAACATTGTGGACAATTGAGTAGCAGAGTTATGGACAATATGTGACATATATACAAAGATGGATTTGCGAGATTATTTGCAGGTATATGAAACAAGGGTCAGCTACATAGAAACATATTTACAATTAGAATCAGTTGTAATCAATTGTTCAGAGAAAGGAAAGTTGTAAAAGCCACAATAGAACAGGGAAAGAGAAACCATCAGCGGAAGCTATATCATCATAAGAATGTTGTTGAACAATATGATAAAGAGAACATGAAAAATGAATAAAGAAATCAATTAATGAATTAATTTTACATATGTTATTTAAATTCAAGAGGAAGTACCAATGGATAATAAGCAACACTAGAAGAGAGGAAAGGAAAAATGTACAAGCAACCCTACATCGATCTACACAACATTGTGCAAAGAAGTCAAGACCAGAAAGGAAGATTAGTAGCATACAGACAGGGAGACATAGCCATGGGGAAGTTATTCTTTTTCCCATGATTGATGACATCAGGTACAGTATCAGGAGGAGACATATCAACTAGGGTAGTTGTCTTTTGAAGGAAATAAAGAACAAATGCATGGAAACAAAGAGAAAGAATAGATGGATGAAGATGAAGGGAGCATCCCCAAGGAGAGATACCCTTTTCCATTGATGTCATGGGAGAGTGAGAACCATTGATGAGGAGAAATGGTCACAAGGGGAGCATGAGCATTGGAGCATCAGTGTTTATGTCAATGTTGGTATTTCCATCAATGCCAAAGGGGGAGATTGTTGGACAGTTTGTTGTCATTGATGTCAACCCTTAGAAATTGATTTCAACCCTTAGAGTTTGATGTCAGCCCTTGGTAAGGTCAAAAGATGTTGGACAATTGATTGAAATTTTTATGATCTGGATTGATGGCGAGTCAGTTGAGTACATTTGATGTAGTCTACATATATCCTTGGAGGTGTGGTTATGGGAGCCAAAGTTGATTGAGGATATTGGTCATGAGGGACAATGTAATTGCAAGAAATTCTATCATAGATGGATAATGCATGTCGTGTCTTTTCAGGTTATATGTGGAACACCACATGGTTCCTCACAGTTAGGGAGATATGGCCTTGTAAAGTTGGAAGCCCTAAAGAATGGTCAAGAATCCCTAGTTGGTTACAAGTCATTGCATGAAAGGGTAATGTGGTTGCAACAAGAAATCTCTAGAAGCCCTAATTTTAAGGGAAGAGCTTACCTAGAAAATGTATAAATACACCTCAAGGAGTCATTCACAAGTGCACTCATACAATTACATTGAATATCTATATTATGAATGATATGGTCTTGTATTATGATCTTTTGGCTATTTTGAGATGGATAATTCTAAGGTAGTGAAGTGGGAGAAGTGTGATATTCTTGGGATTGAAAAGCAGAGTGGGAGAAGCTAAAGAAACCCAAATTTAGGTCATCCTCATGGGTTTTACTATATGTTTCTAGTGAGGCCCTCGCTTTTTGCACTATACTTGTATACGGAGGCCCTTGCATGTTGTCCTATGGTTTTCTTGCGAGGAACTTGCAGATTTGGGAAAATGTTAGTACCAAGTTGTTGATTGACTGTGGAAGAAGCCATAGGTCATATTATAGAGTAACACGTTAGCTACATGATCAAAGGTAAGGCTTAAGGCTCATGGCTTTGGTGTTATGGTACATGCATGGTGATGATAGTATATTTTATGGTACATGCATGGTGATGATAGCATGTGATTTGGTGCATCTTGATAATGTGATGGTACATTGATTAGAGGGATTATTCGTTGGTTTGGTTTATTGTTTAGTAACATGATATGGTACATACTTGAGGCTTGGTATATTGTATCTTGGTCACATTGACGAGCATGCTTGAGGCATGTGTTTGAGGACTTTGGTATATGACTTGAGGCACATTGTACATGATGGTTGAGATCTGCTTGCTGAGATAAATTTCTTGGTCTATTGGTATATGGTTCATGTTTGATGATATGGTACACGAATGATGCTTGATATGGTATATGGTTGAGATACATTTCTTGGCATATGGTTTTTGGTACATGGTATGGTATATGGTCTGGTACAGGTGTTGATGTACATGGTTTATGTGGATGGTTGGCACATGGTTGATACAAATTGATGTGCATGTACATGGTTGGAACATGGTTGATGATACAGGTTCAGTGCATGGCTGATGCGTGTTTTGTGCGACATGGTTGATTATGTAGGTTTGATGCATGGTTGATGCATGGTACAGGTTGGTACTTGATTGAGACACATATCTTGTGATGATATGTGGTAATATTGGTCCATATTTGGTAGAGGCATGCATTGGTGATGTTGAGCATATGGTTTGAGATATTCACTTGGTGATCTTGGCATGAGGTGCATGAGGATGTGTGTGGATCTTGTTTCATGAATGAGATAGTGACAAGTTGGAAATGTTGAAGTGACAATGACAGTGAATGTGACAGTGGTGGTGACAGTGATAGATTTTGTGGTAGTGATAGTGGTAGAGACTATGATAGTTGGTCTAAACTTATATTTCAGGGCGAAAGGACACAGAGAGGAAAGGAGGTTGTATCCTCCTTCCAGTTGGAGTTGGGTAATCAAGGAGTTGGAGCTTCCTTAAGGTTGGAGCCTAATAACTAGGTGGTTGTAGCCACCTTCCTGTTGGATGTAAAGAAATCAAGGGATTGTATCCTCCTTCTGGTTGGAGCCAAAGAATTCAGGGAGTTGTAGTTTCCTTCAGGTTGGAGCCTAAGAATAGGGGGTTAGAGCCTCCCTACAATTGCATCTAGAGAACTAGGAAGTTGGTGCTTCCTCAAAGAGATCATCATGAACAAATGCATTATTCCCATTTATCTAATGGACTTCCCATCCCTTGGTTGTCGCAATGGAAAGTGCCAAATGTATGGAATCCATATTCGCTACTAGAGTGAAGGTCTCATCATAGTCAATGCCATGCACCTATTGAAAGCCTTTGGAAACCAGCCTCGGTTTGTATCTGCTAATCTGTCCATCCGCTGCTCTCTTGGTCGTGTAGAACCATCTTTACCTCACAAGTTTCCTTCCTGCAGGAAGGGGAACTAGATCCCAAGTCAGGTTCTCGAGGAGGGAGTTGTACACCTCCTTCATGGTGGATTCCCAAAAAAGATTTCTAACAACCTCGCCATAAGACTGTGGATATGAATATTGAACCAAGAAAATATTCCAGGGTCATAATGGTTTAGTGGAAATGAGTGCAAGAGGAGGCTCCTAGAAATCAGATCTAGTCCTCTTAGTATTAATTGGATCCACAATAAGATCCCATGCATCCTAAAGAGTAGTTTGAGCCCACTTGGGCCTCATCTTTGGCTCTACATCTACATCGCATGCATTGACTCTGCATATGACTGTATGGAATCTTTATCTGGATTATATCAATCCTCTAAATCAAAACTCTCATCTGAAGAAGAGTTGACATGTGCATGCTCATCATCTCTGACAGGTGGAAGAACAAAGGTGCATGAATGCAGTTGTTGAGGTACATGCAAGACACTTGCCTCAAATTTGACACTTTACTCATGATGACTCGATCCGAGGAAATATCAATAAGTCTGTATCCTTTTACACTGTCAGGGTATCCAACAAAGATACACTTTTTTCTTTGTGGATCAAGTGCCTTCCTCTTTTTCAAAAGGAATCGAGACTCATGAACGTGAACTGAAAATATGAAAGAGGGTCACTTCTAGTTTGAGGTTGTTCTAAGCCTCATAGGGGGTCTTATCCTTGACAGATCTATGAGGAGATATTTTTTGGAGGTAGGTTGCACAAATAAGTGCTTCGACCCACAATCTCTATGGAAGTAACTTTGCATGTAGCATGCAAGATGCCATCTCTTTTAGAGATATAATTTTCTACTCAAAAACTACCTTTTGTTGCGGAGTATAGGGAACTGTGTGCTGCAACTAAATCAATGCCTCATGAAAAATATTTTGGATCTCATGGTTGGCATACTCTCCCTCATTATCAGTTGAAAGGATTTTGATTTTTTAAATTCCCGATTGTGTCTCAACCAAGGCTTTGAAATATTTGAGGTGTTGAAAGACATATGATTTTTTCCTGAGAAAGAAAATCCATGTGAAGCATGAGAAATCGTCAACAAAAATTATCACATAAATTTATTTGTTGGTTGATGGATGTGGAAAAGGGCCCATGAGGTCACTATGGATCATATATAAAGGAGAGGAATCTCTCTGAGTCTTTCCTTTGTCGAATTTCTCTTAAAGGTGTTTTCCAAGAACACATCCCTCATAGATTCCTTTGGACAAATGGATGTCTGGTAGACCATCAACCAATCCTTGCTTGCTAAGATGTTGCATATATCTAAAATTTAAATTCCCAAACCTTCTATGCCATATCATACTTCTTTCATCATCATGGGTAAGAAGTAAAGAAGAATCTGGTTCAATAAATTTAGAAAATGTGTAAATCCTAGATTGATGATTTACCTCACCTGTGGAAACCCTGGAATTGGTTTGCATGTCATAAATATCCACTACATCAGGTGTGAATATAAATTTATTTTCAGTACCTAAGATTTTCATTTGATACATGAAGAGAAGATTAATGAAAAGTTTGGGAGCATGCATCACATTCTTGAAGCTTTCGTTTGTGAGTTCAATCCTTCCTTTGTTGGTGACCTTGACTAGAGAGTTGTCCCCCTTCACAATAGGAGGACATTTTCATGCATCCAATGAAGAATAGACCTATTTTTTGGAATTCATGTGGTGTAATTCTCCTAAATATACAATCCAAGCATCAGGAGAGGAGTTGATGGCAATCAAGGCATGGCTTGAATTACCTTTCTTGGGATTGCGATCTTTTGGCTTCTTCTTGTTGGAACCCTCGGGGATGTGATATCCATGGTTGTGTTTGCTGAAGTATTTGGGTCATTATATCTATCTATTTATGCATACATGTGGATTTTTTATGGAATCCTTTATGGCAGTATGTGCATTTCTCCTCTTTTCTTCCCTTTCCACCTTTGGATCTAGAGGCATCGTTGAATGGTTTTGAGTACCCTTACTTCTTCGGATTTGCATGAGATTTCCTTTTGTCTTTATCTTTAGATTTATGATATGGATGACTGATTCCATATTGTACAATAAGTGCATGTACCTTTGGGCCTTTGATTTTCTCCATGTTGATGAGTGTGGTCTTCTCTTGTGTCAGAGATTCGATAAATTCCTCAAGAGAAGGCATCTTCCAGGTGGATCTATAGGAAACTTTGACTAAATGGAATATGGATACAAACACTGATAATTCAGAGCCAAGTTTGGATATAATGGTGAGAACCATTTGTTTCCCCTCCTTAGATTTATCAAGTCCGCAAGCCTTCAGTTGCGACAGTAAATCCTTATATTTGGTAAAGAAATATTGGTGATTTTCGAAGCCTTTTGGATCCAATGTGAGCAATTACACCTCAAGCATGTGACCCCTCATCTCATCCTATTTTCAAAAAAATCTTTCCATGGTGTTTCAGGCTTCATTGTGGGTTTTATAGGAAGATATGTGAAATAGGAGATCAGGAGAAATGAGACTGCAAATTGCTCTGAATGCTTCATCCATTCAATTTAGATACTTGTATTTTTCTACAGCTGATGTTAATTTTGTATCTGTGTTCATGGTTAACGTATATAATCCTATTCTTCAAATATCTATGATCGTATTCTCCTTCCATTCAAAGAATTTGTAAGGTGTGATAATGAATTATTTTGGGAATTCCATTTTTCTGCTAAATTCAATCTTTGGTACATGCAAAAATAATTTGGTGTGTCTTTTCCCTAGAAGTCCATCATCTTTGATACCATGTAAATGTGTTGAAACTGCACAAAATATATCTATATGGGAATTGACATACATGTTTGCAGAGAATATAGAAGAAAAGAGAAGTAGGAGAGAAAGAATGGAAGAATTCTCATTAACAAAATGAATGAATGATAATTTACACAAGATATACTTTGTATAACTCAACCAATGTGTACTAGAGGAGAATCCGATGCGCCATAGTGGTGGTATAGAGTGATTTGGACACACACCAATAGTTATGGTAGTAAAATTACACCTAGTCTAGTCTCTCGAGCAGTTACAGGAGTGAATTGCCACCTAGTTGAGTTAACTAGTCTATCGGTCTTCACTTAATTGACTGAAACAGAGTGAAGTGAGGAGGAGATCATGGAATCATGGGTAATGCGATAGTATGGTGATTATCCCAAGGACAATGCGCATTAGCTGGTGATGATCCCAATGCTACATGGTGATAATCCCAATGTATCATCTAGACTCCACTCAACTGATCAAACTAAAGTGAAAACTGAAGAGAATATTCTCCCTAGAGGAATATTCTTCCTAAAATATAGGAGACTGAATAATGACTAATAAACATAGTAAAAATAAATCATAGGTGTGTGTGAAGTATCTCCAACATGAATTAATTCTTGATATATATAAGAAAGCATTATGTGGTTTTCTCACATTTGGGTTTCCACGTAAATACTGGTGTATTGTGTTCTTGATGTGATGTTGATGTGATGTTTCTTTTGTTTACATGCTTCTGATATATATGATTGGATTCATTCATAGATGATTCATTGATGATATACTATTGAATATTGTTGGTAAAGATAAAGAATATATATTGTGGTTAAAAGTGGTATAATTTCTCCTTACTTATTCACCCCCCATTCAATAATCCAACAGTGAAAGACTACAGATACCACAATTTTCATTGAATATGTCCAAGTAAATCCTAATACAAGGTTGTAGTTGATAGGTATATCAACCACTTCCACCTCTACAAATATTTTCTCCCCCCAAAATAATAGCCAATATGGGGATGATTCCATGAGGTTTAAATGAATGCATGTCGAAATATTTGAACATGGTAGGGGATGCAGATGTATTAGGGGAGATGATATATCTCAAAAATTACAAGGACATGATGCAATTTTATGTTCCTTCATCTAATTCCATCTTAAATATCTTTGTATTGTGATAAAAAACATAAATTTGGAAAGCAGTGTAGTGTGGAAGAATAATATTTCTCTTGTCTAGATCAAACATTATTAGCTGAAATTTTATGGTAATGAAAGCTCTTAAAATATAAAGAAATTCCCTCATTTTCATGAGACATCTCTTGAAAAATTATAATTCTGACATATGACATATGTCCTAAGCCATATATTCCACAATGGAGTAATTATGAGATACCCTCGTATTAGTGTTTTTCATCGACCTTTTGAGTACGCCCTTGGGAATGCATGGAATTGCTTCAGCTACTCACTTTTTCCATATGAAGAGGATTCTATGGTTTTAAAGAAGAAATGCATTTCCCTTTGGAACCATATTTAGAGGCATCTTAATTATGAGCCCTACTTTGGATGTTCACATCTTGTAACATATGTAAACATTCACTGGGTTGTCCCCTTGCTCAGGGGATCCCTATTTTCCCCCTTCCAGAGGTGCAAGTCTATTTTGGATTCCAACAACTATCTACTGAAAATGAGGAAAATGGTTATCCAACATAACATGTTGTTGGTGGGCATCTCGTTGTGCCAAGAGTTATTAGGCCTCCTCAAGATTTGGGCACTAATGTGTTAAATGATATTCCTTACAAAGTTTTCAAGGAAAGTTGACCTTATTTTTATATTTCTTTCCACCAATAGAATTATTATTAGTTTTTATCTTAATTCCTCCACCCCTTTCTTGTTCTTTTATTTTTATTTCTTCCAATTTGTTGGTTTCCCTCTGGATTAGATGTTTGGACAATGTGGACATTAGAGGCTTCAATTAAAGTTCAGTTAGAAGTAGTGGATTGAGGATACACGTGTGGAAGTAGAGACATTTGTCTCATTTGGCGTGTCACTTGACGTAATGTTCTCTATGGAATCAACCACGCCGTCAATGTGTGGTCTAGGCCTATGTTTTGTGGGGTTCGTGTCCGACCTGGGTGAATTAGGAAATATCTTGTATAAATCCCTATATTGGTAATATGCCAAATCTAATTGTTGGGCTCTAAAAATCTCTTCCTCTTCTATTGTGACCCATGATACGGGGACATCCTTCGAAATATATAGCAATAGGAATTTCATGAATCATTATAACAAAAATTTGTAGAGATGTGATATTTAATCATACGATGTCATCTCTGCCACTCCTAAATGTGATTAGATATGTAAGTGGTTTTGTCTTATCGAAATGAAGATAAAATATCAATTCTTGAGTCATATCAAACAAGAAAATTATGAAAGTGGTTAAGGAATGTCAAATCAAGGGAATTAAAGGTGATAAAAGAAGTTTGTGTGATTTCAATGTACCATATTTTCTCCACTACGGTCAACGTACACTAGAAGATTCTAATCATAATGGAATCATCCATTAAGGATTTTGATGAGCACCATCAATGAAAATACATAGTTGATTACCTAGATCCTCGCCAACTTTTCCTTCATTTGTTTTTAATATTTTAGTGAACTTTGGCAAGGATCGAGGGGGAATTTGGATCATGAAGCACTAGTCCATTGGTGAGGTTCATAAAATATAGAAGATTCAGTCTCACCAAGAAAGGAAGTCTTGTTTTCATGGATAAGTTTCAACTTCTGGGTTTGTTGTTGATCATTTGGTTGGTACTTTCAAAATAAGTACTCGTGGCATAGCCAGTGCTAGGTGAAAAATTATTTTTCACTTGATGTATAGGGTATTGACTAGAATTGGAAGGAACCTCGACATAAGTAGGAATTCCTCCATATGTTATATTTTTTTTATTTTGGAATTCATTTTTCCCTATTAGAATTATAAGAATTATGGGATATCAGAATTTTTTCTCATCTAGTTAGAAAATTTTGGCAATGGATTGATCACTATCAACATCCCTATATATGGAAAATAACCATCCATCAGTTTTCCAAATCCTTGAGAAGGATGGTTTCCCATGGCCATCCGAAATATGCAAAGGCTATGCCTCTAGGTGATGACACTAACACGGGGATGTGTCACCCTCCAAATGAGAATGGAACAAGAGGAGTTGACAAATTCCCCGTAGACAT
The DNA here is from genome assembly GCA_009831015.1 of Picea engelmannii. Taxonomy (NCBI): domain Eukaryota; kingdom Viridiplantae; phylum Streptophyta; class Pinopsida; order Pinales; family Pinaceae; genus Picea; species Picea engelmannii. The sequence goes on along the minus strand of ML792885.1, from coordinate 264,767 downwards.
GACAAGGTTAGGGAAGACTAGAGGAAATCCATCTATGATCCCAATCCCTTACAAATACTTGGACCTCAATATCTTCATCGGTTGGACCTTCCCTTTTGGGATTTTTCATTTCTTTTTGAGTCTATTGTACTAGCTCTTTTCAACCAATGTTTTTTATCCTATGCCTTTGAGGAAACGGCTCCACACTTTCAGCGTAAATACCATGGGTCACTATAAACTTCCATAGTAGTTGTTTAACCACTTTGGATCAAATATTCAAAATCAACAAGAAAAAATAAACCTAATTCCATATAAACAAACAAATATAGAGCATGCAACTAAAAACATCTTGAGATAAATCAACATACAAACTACTCTTCCAAAGCTTAGCCCAAGATAGTTAGTTCTTGGGTCCAAGATGGTGAACTATGGATCAAAGGGCCTTCCATAGAATAATATCGATCAATTAAGTCCCAATATCAATCAAAAAATAAATCATATACAATTATGGTAACCTTGTCACAATGTTCACCCAAGGTTAATATACCCTCAAAAAGATGGGCACCCTCCAAAGGATCCAAAATGGTGATTAGGATTATGCCTCAGGTACCATGAGCACTTCCTAGAAATCTATGCCAAGGTAACCAAATTGTAATTGGCGACCGGATATAATAGTTGTGAGTTTGAATCACATGTATGGGAAGGGAAACAATTCCCAAACCTTCCAAAAAATGTTGTCTCGTATAGGACCCAACACTTCATAAAACCACGTGCATGTAGTAATCCAACGAACATAAAATAAAGTGGAGGGAACATCACCTCCACTTACTCTAATGTGATTGCATTCTTGACACATGTGTTGGAGGTGCATTCCCAACAATTTATCCTTGCTACTACTAGGTTTTACACTCTTTAATCAATTCTAGTTTCGATTTTTGTAGCCTTGTATAATTTAGTCTCTAGCCTTATTTGAAGACCCTATTACATATACTACTATTGGTTTATCTATGAAAAGAAATAGTCTAGTTTATTTTAGTTAAATGTTCATTTTAGATAACTATTGATTACTCAAGGGTGTAGAAATGCAACTAACGGTGTTTTAAGACTGTAGTAGAAACAAAATTATAAGAATAATGGAAAATTCAACTTTGCACTAATTCTTTGATGAATTCAATTAAAGAAGAACAAATCGAAACAAAATCCTAATGAAATATGAAAACCTTCCAAATGCAATTTTTTTTCTTTTCTAGTAGACAATTATAATAATCATACCTTACATATCAAGTAAACCGAAAGAAATGAAACTAAAGAGACAACATTCAAAAACACAAACAATAGGAAAAAGGAAAAAAACATAGAATGCTCTTTTCCTTTTTTATTATGAATGTTAAAATTCAATCAAGAAAAACTTTTTCAATAGTAAACCTACCTTAGGAAGACACAAAAATCCAAAATAGAAAACAAACTTCAAGAAAAGAGGGAAAATAGGGACAAAAGTGAAACATTTTACAACTTAAGAAGCACATGCACCTCTCTCAAGGGCATTGATCATGTACACATGTTCTTCCAAATATAAAATCATGTGTCTAAACTCTATCACTGCAATAAACATACATGTATATATAATTATGAGAAAAAAAACTAAAAAACTAAAACCTTCAAATTACCCTTATAGGATGGTCTACAAGATTGAAAAAGGGGAAAAAAATTGAAAAACAATTTCAAAGGATTATATACTAGGACTAAACAAAACCAATGAAACCATATAGAGGATAATTCAAGGAGTTATCCCCAGTGGAATCACCAATTCTACTACAAATAAATTCCATCTATACTATGGCTAGTAATGACCATATCCCTGTTATCCCTACCCAAACTCTATGAGTGATTCTTGACCAATAGGAAACCCAAAACATTGTAACATCACTCCTTAAGGACATCCTTCCTCCTTAACATCTCCTCCTTCTTAAGGAAATCCTTCCTCCTAAACATCACCGCCTCCTTAAGGATATCCTTCCTCCTTAACATCACTCCCTCCTAAAGGACATCCTTTATCCGCTAATCAATATTTTGAGAATGTTTGAAAAAATCTTGTAGTTGTGGAAGAGTTGAATTTGAAAACATAGAAAAAGTAAGCATATTGATCTATTCTATTCCAAGTTTAGTCTAATAGATTACACTAAATAGAAAACCATCATTCAAGTTTTTTCTCACTACCTATTGTTCTTATCCCTAAATCCTCTCTTATTATTTTCTCTGTCCAATAGTATATCTTGATTCTTGCAATAGTAGTGAGTATTATCATCCCAAATGTATGTCTACCCTCGAGGCATTAATATTTACACCAAATTCATCAAGAAGAATGAAAGTAGACCCATGTATTATTACATCAATGTAGCTACCAATTCACCTCCTCATGAGTATTCTTCAGGAAAGAAAGCCAATTGGCCTTCTAATGAAAAATCTAATTCTTATTCTTCTTCAATTAATTTAATTGTAGATGAGAACAAGGCTATGTGGCAATGCAGTCCCTGCCAATGAGGTTAGAAAGAAAATTGTGGAAAATGGTGTCGAATTGTAAATGAAACGAAGTGTTCGGTGCAAAATGTATATCAAGGAAATGTTGTTTGCAACATGTATATCATGGAAGATGGGGAAAAAGTAAATGAGGGTTGGTAGGAAGAGCACCCTCTATTTTTTGAAAGTATATAGAAAACCTATTTTTTTTGAAACTATATAACAAAGTAAAAAATTTGTTTACAGTGCAAGAATAAATTTGGAAATTTAAATGCATTTTCCATATGGACTGGTGAAAGATAAAAATATATGATGACATAAAATTAATAGGAGATAAGAAATATAAAAAAATTAAATTCATTTGTGAACATGGGGTATAAGTAAATGACGGTTGCATTGTTGAGCGCCATTTATTTTGAAATATATAAAAAAAGAAAAGTATGTAACACATAAAAGAGTAAATGCAATTTCCATATAGACTAGTGAAGGATAAGAATAAAATTATGTAACATATTAAAAATTAAATGCATTTGTCATACAAAGTGGTGAAAGATAAGAATAGAGTATGTAACATATAAAAATTTAAATGCATTTTTATTTGAAATTTGTCAAAAAATAAAAGTTTGTTACATACTGCTAGAAATTTTGAAATATACAAAAACATTAGATTCTGTTACATATAAACCGGAATTTCAATGTGTTTTTCATGTAGATTGGAATTGGGGTGTTAATCTTATGGTATCTGTAGGAGGTATTTACCTCCACGTGTGAACCTGACGAGAATAGAAGACTCTGAAAAGCAAGACAAAACCCAAATGAGTTGGCTAATAACCCTAGAAGTCTTGTCGGCTCAAGAAGATAATTTATATTAGGTTATTAGCCTCCAAGAGAAGAAGTCGGCCAGAAATAATAATAATATACTGAACAGACACATATCCAGAAAGAGAAGTCGGCCCCAACAAATCTGGCAGAACCAGTGTAAATACAGGGCACCAGTTCTCATTTTACAACATCTTAGAATTGCAGTTCCCAATTTGGTGCGCATTGCAGTTCCCAATTTGGTGTACACGTGTGGAGGAGAGTTGCAGGTTTGGACTATCTGATCATCTTTTTGTGATGCGCTATCATTGGGGAAATATGTGCTACCCTTTGTTTGGCTATCTAGCCTAGGGTTTGCTTCCGGAGGAATTCTCAGTCAAGGTTAAGGTGCTCGGAGGGTAGCTTCAGCCTATGGTTGGGTGACGAGGGTATCATCAATGGTAAAACGAGCACACCATATTCTATATTCTAACGGGTTATGGGCCCACACCTCCTTCATTCAGTCTAAATGTTGGAAGGAAACATAGCCACTAGGATATTGAGCTCATTGAGGAATTTCCACTAGGGTTACTAGCATAAGCAGCTTCCAAGACACTACAGCTAGGGTTACTAGCAAGTGCAGTTGTAGAAACCCCAAACCTCTTTGTTGAGGCACCTTAAGTGAATGGATTGACCTAATCTCTAGATATATCAGTGTGCCCTACCCTAGCGCATCTCCTAGAACTCTCAGAAGGCCCAGACATGAAGTTTGGAGTTTTGGTCAAATCTAGGGTTTGACCAAATCAAGCAAGCCATGACTAACTCTATGAAGTCTGAGAACAAGTTATATGGAGCCTCTAACTTTAGAGAATGGAAGAAAAGGATTGAACTCATCCTTGCCAAGAATAAAGTGTTGGATATCATTAAAGGAAAGATCGTGAAGCCAGAGTTTGAAGAAGGAGAAGAGAAGGAACCGCAAAACATTGCAGCTATGGAGAAGTTCAAAGATGTTGACATCAATTCCATGAGTATCATAGTGGATTCTATAAAATATCACTTGATACCCTACATCTACCATCTTGACTCATCAAATAAGATGTACGATGCCCTAACAAATCTCTTCTCAGTCAGAAACATTGGACAAGTTATGAGTCTGAAGAATGAGCTCCATGACATGAAGATGAATGATTATGACAACATAACATCATACTTTGTTGGGATATCCCAGCTAAGAGATCAACTACAAGATATTGAATAGATCACCTCAGAGAAGGAATTGGTAAACATAGTACTCAATGGTCTTCCCAAGACATGGGATGCATTTGCCACAAGCATGAGCACAAGGAAGGAGTACCTAACATTTTAAGAACTTTGGACTTGATGTGCTCAAGAAGAATCAAGGATCCATGCAAAAGAGAAACCCCAAAAGAAGTATGATGATAAATCCTTCAAAACAAGATTCAAGAACTTCAGGAACAAAAGGAATCTTTGCTCAAGGAGGAAGCCAAATCAAGAGAAAGACATTTCATAAGTACAATGCTTCAATTGTCAAAATTAAAGTCACTACAAGAATCAGTGTCTCGAGCTAAAGAAAAGGAAAGAGAAACACAAAGCATCAATTGTCGAAGAAAAGGAACCTACAAAGAAGACTAAGCAGGATGGAAGATACTTCTTCTTCTAAAAGGTAACACCACTCTTCTTATTTCTTGTACATTTCTTTTTTGCATCATCTCTATACATATCTTGTATATCTATCTCTTGGAAGATAATGTGTTCCAAGAATAACTATACCTATGGAAGAACAAACAAGATGAAAAGAGTTATCATTTGATAATACACATGAAAGAATGAAACACAAATCATGTGGAAGCTATTGCAAGATAATCTGAATAAATCATGAAGAAACGTAGTAGAAACAAAGACATAAAGAAGTTAGCAATCAAGAGGAAATTGGAAAAAGACTTATGACGTTTTGTAGAAGACAACAAGATAGAAGCATGGACTCTGTTAGACAAGAAAGCTAATGTACAAGAGGGAACCGATTATATGCGCTCTTACATGAAGTAATGGTTAGGAGGGAGATAATCCTATGATCCATTGAAGATGATGAAATATATATATATCCATGGTAGCAACCATGAAAATATAGTACATGTTTAGTTTAACCTTAAAGTATTCATGGTTGTCCATTGAGATTCGTGATCCTATGATGAAAGGAAGAAATGGAATATCCAGGGAATGGAATCTATAAGAAATTCCATGGACCCGAGAACTAAAGAAAAACATGAAGATTCCAAGAAAGAAAGAAAATCCAGAACAACCAGTCATAATATTAATAATCAAAAGATTACCAGCCTAATATGAACTCAATAAAAGAAATCAAGAAGAATAACTAGAATTCGTGATGAAGAACAGTGTATATAAGACTTATGAATAAATTCATTGTGAGATCTAGAACCATAGGTTCTCCCATATGGAGGGAGAAGAATATGATGATTACTTGTTCCAGTACACCGGCCATATCACTACATGAGTCATTATATCATCCGCAACATCCATGAGTTGGAGTTCTACATCAGATGAATGAAAAGAATGTTCTTCAAAGAAAGTGAATAAAGACAAGATGAAAAGCGATCTCAAGACTTTGAGGCATACCAAAAAGAGACTTTTGTATGTAGATAAGAAGAATATAACTTGGTGGAGAACCTCCAGTGCACAACAGAAGCATGGTGAAGATTTCCTATAACATCAAGATGACTACTCAGTAGATCAGATCTCATGATGACAGAAGAAGTGCCACATAGATATGTTCCATCTTTCCAGCTATGATATACTCTATCATTCAGATATACATGAAGCCTTCACAGTGTTCCAGACTAAAGTATAATCGAAATCAAGCATTACATTATCCATGATGAAGTCTAGAAAGGAGAAAATGATCACTCCAATATATATCTCCACAGATGAGAAAGATAACCAGACATTTTGATAAAATCTTCTATCCAAGATGAAAGAGTTTGCATACTCAAGTTGGATCTCGTGGAAACAAATTCCTTCTTATTGGAAAAAGGAAGAAATGACTCTCCAAGTTAGGAGGGAGTACTGAAAACATTATTGAAAACATTCATTCTTCAAAATTGAAAAATAGTCCATCTTGGACAGAGGCTTTCCTGTTCGAAAAGTGGATTGAGATTTCTGACGGGCTGTCCCTTTCCATTGTGGTTAACATGGAAAGTAGTTTGATTGCTGATGTATCATAGACAACAACTTCCCATTGTGGTTAACATGGGGAGTGGTCTAGGGCAGTCTCTCTTCTTGAGAATTACTCAAGAAGACTGGCCCACCTCGCGGGACAACGATTTCTCATTGTGGTTAACATGAGGAATGGTTCGTTTTGGAGGTTGATGTAGGACAACCTTTTCCTCTTGTGGTTAATATAGGAAATGGTTTAGACAATCATTCCTTAGAGTTTATACATTCTCTCCAGGGTGCACTTTGATTAGCATAGGAGGAATGGCCCAGGGTGGGGAATGGTCCAGGCTTAGCAATCAGAGACATTCTTTAGGGTTATACATTCTCTCCAGGGAACACTTTGATTAGTGTAGGAGGAATGGCCCAGGGTGGGGAATGGTCTAGGACAGACATTCCTTAGGGTTTATACATTCTCTCCAAGGCGCACTTTGATTAGTGTAGGAGGAATGGCCCAGGGTGAGGAATGGTCCAGACTCAGACATTCCTTAGGGTTTATACATTATGTCCAGGGTGCACTTTGATTAGTGTAGGAAGAATGGCCCAGGGTGAGGAATGGTCCATGCTCAGAAATCAGAAACAATCCTTATTCCTTGTTTGAGAAGAATAGGGCAGATAGCTCATTGTTGATGAGGGCAGATGTTCTTTCAAATCTCAGTAACGTGAGTGAAATATTGGCCCAGATGATTCAGTTTATTTTTAAAAATATTTTCTTTACAGGATGGCATCAGATAATTGTTTTGGAGACTACCTATCTCCAAACAGTAGAAATATACTATTGTGGTGGATATGTTCCACTATTTTGAGGCATATATTCTTTCAGAGCTCACAGCTGTGAGTGAAAGATTGGCCCAGATAAATCAGTTTATATCATAACATTGTTTCTATGCAGGTTTCTATCAAATGTTTGTTATGAAGACTGTATGACAATAGATGAGGACTACTCTGGTGGATATGTTCCACTGTTCGCAACCTTACGTTGTTGATCAAGTACTTGTGTGTTACTTGGTGTGGTAGTGAACCACTAGATTGTAGTTATGTACTAATATGCATAGACACAGTTGTGTTCTATTTTTGTTTTAACTGCCTTGAAGACTATCAACAGTTTATTGGAAATAATCACCATCCAGACGAATGATGAACAGAGATTTTCTAGATGGAAATTGGTTCAAAGCATTTACTCCTATAGTTTATAAGAGTGGCTCTTGTATCACTCTATGGTGTGAGTGACTTATCCAACATCATGTCTAATTACTTAGATGAAGTATGGTTCCGAGAGATGATGCAGTTGATGGTGATGGCGATGCTCATGATCTAGTCATGAGATAGTCTACATGACTATATTGATGCTACCGGGTAAATGGTGTTTTTTTGTGCTCAAGACCATTACCTGTAATACCTCCCTAACTAGGAGGGAGTGTTAATATTATGGTAGTTGCGGGAGATATTTACCTCCACGTGTGAACCTGATGAGAATAGAAGACTCCGGAAAGAAAGAGAAAACCCAAATGTGTTGGCTAATAACCCTAGAAGTCTTGTCGGCTCAAGAAGATAATTTATATTAGGTTATTAGCCTCCAAGAGAAGAAGTCGGTCAGAAATAATAATAATATACTGAAAAAACACATATCCAAAAGGAGAATTCGGCCCCAGCAAATCTGGCAGACCCAATTTAAATACATGGCACCAGTTCTCATTTAAGAGCATCTCAGAATTGCAGTTCCCAGTTTGGTGTGCACTGTAGTTCCTAGTTTGGTGTGCACATGTGGAGAAGAGTTGTAGGTTTGGACTATCTGATCAAATTTTTGTGATGTGCTATCCTTGTGGAAAGATGCGCTACCCTTTGTTTGTCTATCTAGCCTAGGGTTTACTTCCAGAGGAATTCTTAGTCAAGGTTAAGGTGCTCGAAGGGTGGCTTCGGCCTATGGTTGGGTGATATAGGAGCATCGCCCACGTCAAGCGAGCCAACACAAAAGCGGGAGACAGCTGGAAAAGCCAGCACAAATCTCTTTTTGAAAGCACCTTGATATTGTTGCGCAAACATTAATGTGTTGATTTGATGAAGTGCACTTTGTATATTGTAATGGACCTTGAGCGGATATCTCACGTCCTTAGGTAGATGAGGCATTTAATAGATTTAATGCAAGTAGATAGGAATTTAATTCTAGATTTGATGGCTTAGAGCTCGAGAGGGAAAAGGGATATAGACACCCCCCCTTGTACATTGTATCAGAATTCTGGATCATCAAGCATTCAGAAGAGAGAAGAGAAAGCAGAGAAGTGTATGAAGACCTTCCATGTACAAATATTGAATTAATAGAAGAAAGCTTTGATTCAATTTCATGGTTTCTGTTATTCTCTGTGTATTGATGATATTTTGCTCATGAATGTTTGGTTTCTATAATACACTTTATTTTATATGTTGTGTATGTGGCTTCATGGTTGAATAGAAGTCTGAGAAGGAACGTGAATGAGTTTCAATTGTTTCTCTAATTGAGCCAAGAGATTCTTGCAAGGAGTGCAGTCGAATTTTCTACAAGGAGTGCGTTGACAGAAGGGTTCAATTAAAGTTATATTTTGTTCTCATTCATCTCAGAAGTGCGGATTTAGAACTAGAGCCGTGCAAGGCATGCACAGGCTAGACAAAGACTTAGAGTTGCGATTCTGAGGAAAGGAATTGAAGGATTTCTGCTGGAGGAGTGCGCAGGATCGAAGACTTCAACACTTAGCCGTGTCTGAAGATTTGCCACAAGGAGTGCATGCAAGGAGTTTCGGAAGGGACTCAAAAGCTGAGAGAAAATCTCAGGAAGGATAGAACTTCAAGTTCATCGAAGGACAGGATAAACAAACTTGTTCCTTGAAGGTTGCAAGGGATGTCGCAGGGTTGCGCGTAGGGTGACGAGTTTTTTGAAAGAACAACTCATCATTTCGGGGATTTGAATGAGAAAGACACAGACGGAAAAATTTATCCAAGGAGATTTCATAAAGCTCCGAGGGCCAATGGATCTTGCGGAGGTGCAAGAAGGCTACAGTGCAGGAGCGGAAGAAGTTCGAAGCTTGGAAGGGCAGGAGTCGTCGATCGGGATCATGAGGAGCGTGGGTTCCACTCGTAGATCGGCATATCGGGAGTTCGTGAGGTAAGACTCCAAATTTATGCAACGGAAGTCACGAGAGTGAGTGGAAGATAGGTGGCCGAGATCGGGGAATCTCGCGAGTTCGAGGTTCATGAGTTGAAAGCCCAAATATTTGAAAGTTCAAGTCGCAAGGCGCAAAGGTCCGAAATCGCGACAAGAGAATATCGGTGCCTCAGAACATCGGAACTTGGGAGTTGGAGGACTGAGTGCTGGAGTCGTGAGCAGTGAGGTTGCGATAGTGCGAGGCTGCGGATAAAGTGAAAGTCCCGAGGAAGCGGGAGAGGATCGAGACATCGGATCTCAGGGATCCGAGGGTTTAGTGCTCAACTACTAAACTCGTGAAATTGCTAGCGCCGATCCTCCAGAAGGAAGAGGAACAGGAGCCGAAGAGAACCTGTGGAGTGCAGATTTCCCGATAGGGGAATAGAAGAACCATTGAGTTCTTCAGGTTGAAAGGAGAGAAGGTCCTGGTGAGAGCGATCGTGCTGTGAGAGTGCGGTTGCATCATTTTTGGTATCAGAGCGGGAATTATTTGCTTTCTGTAGCAAAGAAGAAGAGATTCGCCATGCCGCCTAGGAGAGAAATACAGTCACCAGATCCCGAAGATAGGGAGGTGCGGAGAAGAGGTAGGCCAGCAGGAAATCCAGAAATGGAGCGATAGATGAGAGATCTCCGAGTAAGGCTTGAGGAGATGGAGACAACACAAAGACGCAGAGTTGGTGCTGGGGATATTAGTGATTCCGAGGTTGAAGAGGAAGTTGGACATGAAGAATAGGTCACAGAAGAAGACGCATCAACCGAACGGTTGATCAAAGCTATCGCCAGAATGGGTGCGAAGGCGAAAATGGACATTCCAGTCTACGAGGGGAATCTAGATGCAGAAGAGTTACTGGATTGGATTCGAGCTCTTGACACATACTTCAATTATGAATATGTGGAAGAATATAAGAAAGTTGAGAACGCTATTACGTGCTTCAAAGGACTTGCAGCATTGTGGTGGGATGAGCTACAGGCTGACAGACGCTGCAAAGGAAAGAAGAAAATTAAAAGCTGGGATCGAATGATCATGAAGATGAAGGCGAAGTTCATCCCAAGGGATTATCAAATCACTCTGTTCACGCGAATGCAGAACCTGAGATAGAAACTGATGAAAGTCAAGGAATACACCGAAGAATTTTACAAGATCAACATCAGAGCAGGTCATCGGGAGAGCGATGATGAGAAGGTTGCCAGATATATGAATGGTCTGAGGTACGACATTCAGGATGAATTAAGCATGGTTACCATCAGGACGGTGGAGGATTCTTACCAGATGGCTCTGAAAGCCGAAGAGAAGCTGAGTCGTAAGCAAGGTCCACGAGGGCGAGGCAGGAGTCAGCCTAGAGGCAAGGCAGTTGCCCAGGAGAAATTCCAGAAGCCCAAAGAGAAATTGAAGAAACCTCAAGGTAAGATTGAATGGGGTGGAACCTCACAGTGAGGACAACCGCATGTCGAACCGAGAGGACAGCAAAATGATCAGCGAGGAGATTATGCTGATGAAAATACTCTTCCTCATACTAGAGGTCAAGGTAGAGGAAGAGGTGGAGTGATCACATGTTTTACATGTGGGAAGAATGGGCACAATTCATTCGAGTGTCCAGAGAAGAAGAAGGATATTGGAGAAGCTCACATCGTTGAAGCACAGAGTTGTGATGCTGAGAATGAAGACACAGGAAGTGGAAGGTCACTAATGGTACACAAAGTTCTCTTAACACCCGAGAAGGAGGTGGAGGACACAGTTCAAAGGACCAGACTTTTTAGAACCACATGCAAGACCAAGGACCGAAAGTGAAGGTCATTATGGATAGTGGTAGCACTGATAATCTCGTTTCAATCGAGATGGTGGAAAATTTGGAGCTGGAGACAACTGATCACCCAAGTCCATACAAAGTATCATGGCTACAGAAGGGACATCAGGTGAGTGTTACTAAACAGTGTTTAGTTGAATTCAAGATGGGAGGATATAATTATAAAATACTGTGTGCTGTTATTCCCATGGATGTATGTTATTTATTGCTCGGTAGACCATGGCAATATGACAGAAGTGTGGTTCATGATGGGAGAATGAACACATATACCCTGGAGAAGGATGGGAGTACACACAGGTTGCTTCCAATCAAAGATAAATAAGTGAAGCCGGAAGTAAGTAACACAATACTTCTCATGAGTCGGAAGGAGCTTCTCATAGAGATGGAGAAGAAAGAAGATCCACAATTCTTTGTTGTCAGGAAGCCGAGGATTGTTCTGACTAGCACAATAGTGAACGACTTGCCAGACGAGATTCAGGAACTGCTGGGAGAGTTTGCTGACATCATTGTGGATTAATTACCTCATTCGTTACCACCGATGAGGAGTGTGAGTCACCACATAGACCTTATACCAGGAGCAAGTTTGTCGAATAAATCCGTGTACAGATTAATGCCGCAAGAAAATGAGGAGGTAAAGAAGCAGGTCCAGGATTTGTTGGACAAAGGATTAGTCAGGGAAAGCTTGAGTCCATGTGATGTTCCAACAGTACTCAGTCTGAAGAAAGATGGAGGCTGGAGGATGTGTACCGACTCAAGAACGATCAACAAAATTACCATCAGGTACAGATTTCCACTACCGAGAATGGACGATATGATGGATTGCCTGAGTGGGGAAAATTATTTTTCGAAGATTGATCTCAAGAGCGTATATCATCAGATTCGCATGAGAGAGGGCGATGAATGGAAGACAACATTCAAGATGAATGAAGGTTTGTACGAATGGCTAGTCATGTCGTTTGGCTTGACAAATGCACCGACCACATTCATGAGGCTGATGAATGAATTCCTGAGGGAGTTCATCGGAAAATTCATCGTCGTATATCTGGATGATATATTGATTTTAATCAAGACGAAGGCTAAACATATGAGGCATTTGGCCATTGTGATGAGGAAACTACAATAGGAGAAGTTGTTGATAAATATGAAGAAGTCCTCATTTATGAAGACATAACTCATTTACTTGGGTTTTGTTATTTAAGCGAATGAGTTGAAAATGGATCCAAGTAAAGTCGAAGTGATTAAGAATTGGCCATCGCCCATAAATGTTTTTGAAGTAAGGAGTTTCCATGGTTTGGCTAGTTTCTATCAGAAGTTCATCAGGAATTTCAGTGGGATTAGCGCAGCAATGATCAACACAGTAAAGAAGCAGCATAAGTCTTTTCATTGGACAACTGAGGCTGAGAAGAGCTTCAATCTGTTGAAGTGGAAGATCACAGAGCAACCAGTGTTGGTGTTTCCGGATTTCAAGAAGACATTCTAGGTGAAATGTGATTCAAGTGGCTTTTCCATAGGAGCGGTCTTGAGTCAGGAGGACAGACCAGTCGCATATTTCAGCGAGAAGCTGGATGAAGCGAAGCTAAAGTACTCCACATATGATAAAGAATTATATGCTATCATACAGGCGTTGAAGAAGTGGAGGCACTACTTGATCCCAAAAGAATTTGTGTTGTATAGTGATAATCATGCATTACAGTTTGTGAGTCAACAAGAGAAGTTGAATCAGAAACATGCAAAATGTGTAGAGTACATGCAGAATTTTACATTTGTGATCAAACACATTTCAGGAACTGCTAACAAAGTGGTTGATGCTTTGAGCAGGAAATGTTTGTTGTTGCAGGAGTTTCGAGTCAAAACATTGGGTTTTGAAAATCTCAGGGACATGTACGCAGGAGATGCAGATTTCGGGGAAGTGTATGAAGCAACTGAGAATCCAGTTCTCAGAGATAGGAGTCTGTGGATAGATTATATGATCCGGGAAGGATTGTTGTTCAGAGGCAATCAACTGTGTATTCGGAATTGCTCCATGAGGGAGAACCTGTTGAAGGAGAAGCACAGTGGAGGCTTGGCAGGTCATTTTGGCCACAACAAGACGTTCGCAAAGCTGAGCAAATCATATTTTTCGCCGGGCATGTGAGAAGAAGTCAAGATATTTGTTGAAAGATGTCGAATTTGTCAGCATTCTAAAGGGAGAAAATAGAATGCAGGTTTTTATCAGCCATTGCTCATACCCGAGAAGCCATGGGAGGTGATAAGCATGGATTTTGTATTAGGACTGTCGAGGACGCAAAGAGGGGTTGATTCCATCTTTGTGGTGGTTGACAGGTTTTCAAAGATGGCACATTTCATCCCGTGCCATAAGACTAGCGATGCGACACACATCGCGAATTTATTTTTCAAAGAAGTCATTCGACTCCATGGATTGTCGAGAATCATAGTATCAGATAGGGATACCAAATTCATAGGGAATTTTTGGAGGATGATATGGAATAAGGTAGGAAATAACTTAGCATTTAGTTCTTCTTATCATCCTCAGACAGATGGACAGACGAAAGTGGTCAACAGAAGTCTGGGAGATTTACTCAGAAGCTTGGTGACAGAGAACCACAACAGCTGGGATAACATATTACCACAGGCAGAATTCGCATACAACGATTCTGTGAATAGGAGCATAGGGAAGATTCCATTTCAGATTGTGTATGGGACACAACTGAGGGGATTTTCTGAACTCAGGGAGTCAGAACAAACTACGACTAGCAGCGCTAGTGCAGAAGAGTTCATTGAGGTGATGAAAGAACTTCACAGCAGGGTGAAGGAGCGATTGATGGATGCAAATCAAGAATATAAACACAGAGCAGATCAGCATCGGAGATCACTTCAATTCAAAGTTGGTGATCTGGTTCTGGCACATTTGAGGAAGGAAAGGTTCCCAAGGGGAACATACAATAAACTAAAGATGAAGAAAATCAGACCATGCAGAGTCCTGATGAAGTTCAGAGAGAATGCTTATGAAATTGAGTTGTCGGATGGCATCGGGATATCTCCGATATTCAATGTCGCAGACTTATACCCATATAAGGCTGAGAAAACAGAAAATGTAACTGAAGAACCAGTGATCCAGTGGGAAAAAAAATTACCAGTTGCAGAAAAGCCGCAGATGGAGTGCATACTGGACAAACGAGTGGGTAAGAAGACCAGGCGAAAGCAGTATTTTGAGTATCTGGTCAAATGGAAGAATCACCCAGTGGAGGATGCTAGCTGGGAGACTGAAGCGATGATATAGAAGCATGGAAAGAGCGTACAGGAGCTCATGGACAGGAGCCCATGAAAATTTTCAAGTGAGGGAGTATGATGCAGGAGCATTGCCCACGTCAAGCGAGCTAGCGCAAAAGCGGGAGACAGCTGGACAAGCCAGCACAAATCTCTTTTTGAAAGCACCTTGATATTTTTGCGCAAACATTAATGTGTTGATTTGATGAAGCACACTTTGTATATTGTAATGTACCTTGAGCGGATAGCTCACGTCCTTAGGTAGATGAGGCATTTAATAGATTTAATGCAAGTAGATAGGAATTTAATTCTAGATTTGATGGCTTAGAGCTCAAGAGGGAAACGAGATATAGACACCCTCCCTTGTACATTGTATAAGAATTCTGGATCATCAAGCATTCAGAAGAGAGAAGAGCAAGCAGAGAAGTGTATGAAGACCTTCCATGTATAGATATTGAATTAATAGAAGAAAGCTTTGATTCAATTTCATGGTTTGTGTTATTCTTTGTGTATTGATGATATTATGCTCATGAATGTTTTCTTTCTATAATACACTTGCTTTTAAATGTTGTGTATGTGGCTTCATGGTCGAATAGAAGTCTGAGAAGGAATGTGAATGAGTTTCAATTATTTCTCTAATTGAGCCAAGAGATTCCTGCAAGGAGTGCAGTCAAATTGTCCGCAAGGAGTGCGTTGATAGAAGGGTTCAATTAAAGTTAGCTTTTGTTCTCATTCATCTCAGAAGTGCGGATTTAGAACTAGAGCCGTGCAAGGCATGCGTAGGCTGGAAAAAGACTCAGAGTTGCGATTCTGAGGAAAAGAATTGAAGGATTTCTCCTGCAGGAGTGAGCAGGATCGAAGACTTCAACACTTAGTCGTTTCTGAAGATTTGCCGCAAGGAGTGCGTGCAAGGAGTTCCAGAAGGGACTCAAAAGCTGAGAGAAAATCTCAGGAAGGATAGACCTTCGAGTTTGTCGAAGGATGGGATAAACAAACATGTGCCTTGAAGGTTGCAAGGGACATCATAGGGTTGCGCGTAGGGTAACGAGTTTTGTGAAAGAACAACTTGTCATTTCAGGGATTTGAACGAGAAAGACACAGACGGAAAAATTTCTCCAAGGAGATTTTGTAAAGCTCTGAGGGCCACTAGATCTTGCGGAGGTGCAAGAAGGCTACAGTGAAGGAGTGGAAGAAGTTCGAAGCTTGGAAGGGCAGGAGCCATCGATCAGGATCACGAGGAGCATGGGTTCCACTCGTAGATCATCATATCGGGATTTCGTGAGGTAAGACTCCAAATTTATGCAACGAAAGTCGCGAGAGTGAGTGGAAGACAGGTGGCCGAGATCGGGGAATCTCGCGAGTTCGGGGTTCGTGAGTTGAAAGCCCAAATATTTGAAACTTCAAGTCGTGAGGCGCGAAGGTCTGAAATCGCGACAGGAGAATATCGGTGCCTCGGAACATCAGAACTCAGGAGTTGGAGGACCGAGTGCTGGAGTCGTGAGCGGTGAGGTCGCGATAGTGCGAGGCTGCAGATAAAGTGAAAGTCCCGAGGAAGCAGGAGAGGATCGGGACATCGGATATTGGGGATCCGAGAGTTTAGTGCTCAACTACTGAACTCTCGAAATTGCGAGCGCCGATCCTCTGGAAGGAAGAGGAATGAGAGCTGAAGAGAACCTGTGGGGTGCAGATTTCCCATTAGGGGAATAGAAGAACTGTTGAATTCTTTGGGCCGAAAGGAGAGAAAGTCCTGGTGAGAGCGATCGTGATGTGAGAGTGCGGTTGTGTCATTGGGTGATGAGGGTATCATCAATGGTAAAACGAGAACACCATATTCTATATTATAACATGGGGCTCCTGCGGACCATTAGAGAAATATGTACAAGAAACATGACCATGGAAATAATATAGAGTGCAATAGCTGCAAAAGAAAATAAATGGAAAGGTATAAGTGTTTCCCTATACATATGTATTTAAGAAACTAAAATAACTGGGTTGATAAACAAAGAAGGATGCGATGAGTAAACTTATAGTGAGGGTACATATGATCCCTTTGGCTATTTTCTTGTGGCTTCCATTTCATTGATGTCGCCGATGACTGCGGTTTCAAGGATGTCCTCCACAGCTGTTGGAATGTTGGAAACTTCCTGTTGCCTTTTGTCGGCGGCCTGTTTCAATTTCCTTTTGATCCATTCTTCAATGTAGCCTTTCATCAGGGCGACGTTGATCTCATTCTGTATTTTTATGTTGAAAAGATTGTTTTCTAATTCCCAGAAGTTGATAGAAAGATTAGAGAGAGCATGATGAATTTACTCATTCTATATTGCATATTTTACTAGTCGGTCGTGGACGTGAGCTTGATCAAATTGAAGGATGTTGTAAAACTTTTAGAGAGAGAAGGTCTTAAACATAACAACCTATTTATCGAACTCTTTCCTGGTTAAGGGAAAGGAGTTTACTATTAAGTGGGGGTCTTGGAAGTCGTAGGTTTTTCCAACTAAGTCTGTATTTGACATCTTTGTGAATAATATATCTTTCTTCGATACGGCTTGTTCACATGACTGAACAATGATATGCAGGTTCTTTACTTTTTCTTTCCAACATGCATTCAATTGGCCAATGTGGTTTTTTGATGGAAGATATGCTTCTCTTATTTTTGTTTCTATCATATTGTTGACAATATTGCCAAACGGGATGACCATTTTTAAAAATAAATTTTCTTCATCTTTTAATTCGACCTGCAGAAGCTCGAGCAAGCTTTGTGCCTTGGTTCCAAGGGAAGTGATTCTTTGTGATATTTTCTATGCCCTAGTAACCAGTTCCACTCTTTTTTTTATATTTTTCGCCACATACCCTTTATTGGATATGAGTAGGGTGGAGGATGATTTTAAATTGGGTGTAGGGGTTCTAGGCATGGCTATTGCCAAAGGATCGACAAGCAATGGCATAGGAATGAAAGCGTCTTCCAATTTCTTGATTCGGTCCTTCAGTATAGAATTCTCGGTCTCGATGCCTCCAATGGAATCATGAAGTGCTTCTCTAGTCGCAGTGTGGAGCTGACATATTTGGGACAACTGCATGTTGACAACGCCAACCTGTGAACGCAATTTGCCTCTCTTATTTTTAACATTTTTTTTTCTGAATTATCAATTTTTTGTTCTAGCTATCAAAAACAACGCTTTAGAACATGAAGGATTCATCTTCGTCAAAATTTTAGGTAACGGATATGTCCATTGGATGGCTATGGTGGATGGAATCTCTAGGTTGATCAAGGAAGCAGGTCATGGTATCTAGATCAGTGTCAAGTTCCATTTTTTCACTCTGAATTTTTGGCTCTTCCGCCTGCCCCACATTTTATTTTCTTTTCTTCTCTACTGGAAGCTTGTGAGAACTATCAATTTTAGAGTGAGGAGGGTCATTATTGCCTCCTTCGTTTGAGGAAATCTGGGTTTCTTTGTTGCTATGATGGGCCATTAGAGCAATGATCTGAGATGTAGTACTTTTTGGAGTGGTATTTGTGGATTGAACACTCTTTTCACTAGGGCCTTTCCCCTTTTGCATGTACAATTTAGTGCAGCTTTGCACTATATATACCTCATCGACATCAAAGGCAGGACCATTGTCACCACTGTCTCTATTTTTGGGAAGATGTTTATTTACAAAACAATCGTCGAGACCAAGTGTTTGTAAATGTTGTCTAAAAATATCATAGGGGTCGAATCCTCTTATGTATTAATCATATCTCAGGTTGGAGATGCTAGAATGTGCTGTGAAATCATCAATTTTGTTGACATTTTTCAACATGAACTCCCTTATTTTCCAAGGCAGAGGAATGAATTGGTTTTTTTTTTTCCTTTGGAATAGATAGAACCAGTAGTTGTCTTGATGTTCTACTTCTACAACAAACATTATGTCTGTAATGTGACATGGAAGGAGAGAAGGTTGTTTCATGGAGCCAAAAATTCTCATGACAGTGTAATTATCCAAATGTTTGAGTGCCCCCTTCTTGTCCAAAAAACTAGTTGCCTATACAGATATGTGGGGAGCATCTTCTCCTAACAAAAAAACTTTGAAAGAAGATAGGAAGGCATTAGAAACCTCATAAAAATAGTGGGAATCCTTGTGCTTCCACAAGGATTGGTACCATAACGTTACTGGGTGGAATTCGTAGTTGACATTCTTGGACAGAGACAGTTGTGGAAATCGACAGGAATGTGCTATTGTAAAAACTAAATAGGATGACATATAAAATTTGTTTTCCCTTTTGTAGCTTGACAACTGGGAAGAGATTTCATGGTAAAATAACCTGCCCCAATCTAAAATGGCTTGTTCATTGAATGAGAAATACAAAATATAAAGAGCCATGCGGGAAACAATAGTTGTGGACTCTTATCCTGTTATTCTTGTAAACAACCAGGCAATTTCACGAAATGGATTTATAAATGAAATAACCAGCATGCTTGTAATATCTTCGGGAACTAGATTTGGGTTTTCCAGAAAAAGGGGCAAGAGGTTCAATCTATTATTATTCTTTGCTAGGAACTATTTTCAATATTCTCCTCTGAACATCAATGTTGGCTACGACAATTTTAGCATCTGGCGGAAGACCTGAGGTGATAAAGAAACATAAGAGAGGTCCTACAGTGGAATAATTCTTTTCTATGCAATAAATTTATCAACGCACCAAGAGACCAGGTCCTTATAATCAAAAACCTCAGAGACACAACCTGCATGACCAATCCCGGAGGTCCAAATTACTTGGTTCTTTGCGGCAGAGATTGAGTAATAAGAAAATGCCCTGGACCAATGGAATTTATTGTCCTCACGCCTGAAGATGTTTATTGTATCTCCATAAAACTGTTGTCGAGCTAATGTTATAGGTTTATGAGAAGGTTTCTTTGTTGCGGATGATGGTTTAAATGAACAATTAGAGTCGATAATGTAACTTTTCGGTAAACCTTGGTTAAATTCTTATGAATGGAAAAGCTCCTCGAGCCTTTCGTTGATTAATGGAAATATGTAATGGTGGTGCATGCTGAACTGTTAGCAGTAAAGTTTATTTATTGCATATTTATAAATGTGAAGGTGGAGGGTACGACGAAGAGAAATTAAGGAATGGAGGTTTTGTGAACGTGCGAAGGCCATGCCATGTGAACGGGATTTCATGATTTTGAAATGAACACTCGGAAGGGATAATATAATCCCCCTGCAAATTTTGGTTTAATGCACATCAATACGAGATGTCCTCGAGCCTTTCGCCCATCAATGACAATCTATATGATTTCTGCATGATGACCTATTAGAATTAAATGCTAGTAATTCCATATTTAGAAACAAGATATGTATATATATATATATATATATATATATATATATATATATATAAATTTGTATTTTATTTTATTATAGACAAGTGCGAAGGTGACAAAGACGGAGGAGAGAAAGGAAAGAATGGAAAGCTCTGAAAAGCAATTGGACGAGATTCAAAAAAGGGTTATAGGGATAGTGAGGACAGTTGAGTGTTGCACGGTCAAATTTCATGTTTCAGAATCTTTGAGTGGAAAATGTGTAAAACCGAAGAGATCACGATGGGGCACTTCAGCAATTGTTTTGTATATTTGCGGAATTCGGGAAAAGTGTCTAAGTATGGAATAGGGAAATTGCTAATTGCATGGGTAGAAATAAGATCTTATATATAATTTCCATCTTCTAATTTCAAAGGGGCGAGGGCACAAGAAAAAATGACTACGAACTGAATATTTCTTCAACTCACCAAACCGACGATCCGCCAAAGAAATTTGAAAAAATAGTGAAGTATGGAAAGTAGACAGACGAGCTTCAAAATCGGGTGACAATAGTTCCACTAAATATGCGAGGACCCCATGGTTAAATTGTATTTCTCATAAATTTTCTGTGAAAAAATGTGCACCACAGAAGAATGCATGATAGGTGGACCGTAATACAGAAGAGGGTATGATCTAAGAACAACTACAAATTTGTATATCATAGAAGTGACAGTATTTTCCAAAGGCCATGGAACAACAAAAGTCCAATGTAGAAACTGCCTAGCGAGAATTCGTGGTTGGAGAAGTTTCTGGGTATGGAATGGGGAAGCGTTCGGTCAATGTCACGATAAAAGAGCATGAGTGCAACTGTGAACCTACAAGACCACCCACGTAGTGAGCAATGTTGACCTAACCAATGTGCAAGCCTGTCTGCTAATTTGTATATCACGGAAATCTGGGTGCCAATGGCGAAACAGGGAACAATAGAGGGTCAATTTAAAGAAAGGGGGAGTGGTTATTGGAAATGCGTGAATCCGCGAAGCTACGGGTAAAGGAATTTTCAGGAGAAAAACAATTAAGTAACCAGGAAGAGAAACTAGATGGAATAAAAGAGTGGGAAAATAGAAAGGCGGAAGGTAGTTTTTGTAAGCACGAATTGGTTTCAAAGAAGCCCCATTGTTTCAAAACCATGATGTTCTACTAATTTTCAGCAAACTTGTAATTGAATATTAGATTTTATTGCAACATGTGCATGTAACTATGTTCTTGATACATTCTTCCATGACTGTAACATATTAACTTAACTGTTAAACTTCATTTTCTACTCATTGTCAACAAATTCTTTATTGAAGATTAGATTTTATTGGAATGTGTGAGTGTAACTGCATTCTTCATACACTCTTCTGTGAGTGCAACATATCAATTCAAGTATTAAACTTCTTGCATTATGGGTTGTTAGAATTAAAACTTAATAATTGCATGCCTAGAAACAAGAATAACAATTTTGCTGCAACATTGTACATTGGTATTGCTATGTTTTATCTGCAATACGAATAGAATTGAACATTCGTTTCAAATTATGTAATCCATTTTTTGTTTTCATAAAAAGATGGTGGATTCACATAGTACATTGGCATATAATTGTTAGATGTTCCATCTTAGAAAATATAAGCTAAGTAAAAACAATATCGAAGAAGTACGAGAGCACCGAACCATGCCAATTAGAACATGCGTTAAACCCAGAAAAGAGGCAACAACGAAGAGTCAAAGGAAAATATTTTTTAATAGCAAATGCATTTAAAAAAATAATAAAAATACCGAGTATTGTACATCTATCCTTAGAAATTTGACCCAGTTCCTCATGCCAAAACATTGAAGGTATCTGCATGGTGCGATAAGTCGCGACCCTCACGGTCCAGCCCACTCTCACTGGGACCTTCTTCACCAATCGGTCCCGAAGAGTCAAAGCTCTTCCAACTCCTCTCGGTATTTCTTACTACCCACAACTATCTCCTCGACGATCTCCCCTTCGCTTCTTGGGAAATCAGCGTTCGCGCTATCGCGAACCCTATGCGCACTTCCCGTGCAATTCAAATCTCCGAACTCCGATCCCCGATGGTCAACGGTCAACGACTCAATCCTGTCGGGGATTTCCCAATCGAGAAATCGACATATGAAAGGTCCCGATTCACTCACCTTTCAAAACCCCGAATGCCGAAGTGCGATGCCACGTATTAACGCTCCGCACTACTCCTGTGGGACCCGTCGTAACTCGGGGTTCACTCTATCTTCATGGTCCTTTCGACTCTGAAAACGTCGATGTGTCGAGTCCCGACTCTCCGGGATCTCGCGCCACCTGTCCCCGCTCTGATCGACGGTTCCCGTTAAATCAAGAAATTGCTACTCGCGATTTCAAAGGGTAAACTCTTACCTTGCCAACTGCCGAACGTCGATATGTGATGGCTTGCTTCTTTGCGCACCTGCGAGTTAAATCCCTCGCAAATCCTCTTAGATCTAACGGTCGACGGGAACTCATGATTCTTCACAGTGATTTCAAGTCGTCGATTCTCTTCCTCTTGAAGAGTCCTTCGCTCCGAAGCTTTTCCTGCTCAAACTTCTCCTGGTCCCTTTTCCCAGAAATCACAAGGGACTATTCCTCCTGAGCTTCACCAACTTGGACTCCTTCAGAGACCTTTACGCCAATTCCTGTGCTCGACTTCCCAACGACTCTCTAAGTGTTGAGTTCTTCAAATCCCATGCACTCTCCTGCAATAGAGATTTTCCACTCCCTTAGCTTAGAATCACCGCTGAGACTTCAACTTTGGCCTGCACTTATCCTGCACGGCTCAAATAACCCAATTCAACTTCTGGGCAAACGAGAATGAGAGCTTAACTGTTGAGCCTCATCAACGCACTCTATGCGGATGAATTTGACTGCACTCTATGCAGGAATCTCCTGGCTCAAACAGAGAAACAATTGAAACTCATTCTCTTCTCTCTCCTAGATTTCTAATCTGCCATGAAATTACATATGCAGCATATACAATGAAGGAATAACAAGAAGCAAGTATGCAACAACATAATATCAACAACACACAGAGAATAATCATAGCCATGGAATTGAATCAAAGATTTCTTATTGATTCAATATCTGTACATGGGGATTCTTCACCAGTTCTCTGCTTTGCTCTCTCCTTTGCTCCTGAATGCTAATGCTAAATAATAATACAATGATACAAAGGAGGGTGCCTATATTTTGTTTTCCCTCTCGAAAGAAAAACTGTCTAATCTAGACTTAATTAATTTATCTACTTGCATTAAATCTAATAA
The DNA here is from genome assembly GCA_009831015.1 of Picea engelmannii. NCBI lineage: Eukaryota > Viridiplantae > Streptophyta > Pinopsida > Pinales > Pinaceae > Picea > Picea engelmannii. Next base: position 241,365 of record ML792885.1, on the reverse strand, counting down.
ATTCCTCAGCTACCTAAGGATGAGAGATTATCTGCTCAAGGTCCATTACAATGTACAAGTGTGCTTCATTACACCAATGCATTAATGTTTGGCGCACCAATTATTAAAATATTTCAAAGTTTGAATGCTGGCGCTCTCCAGCTGTCTTTTCTTTGCTCCACGCACTGGCTCGCTTGATGAGTGAGTGATGCTCCTGCATCACTGCGACAAACACAGGCACGAGATCCACAATATGCAAGATCTTTGCAGTTTTCTCCTCCATGAATCATCCTGTGCTGAAATTGATATTTTTCACAAGCTTCCCCTGAGGAAGAAGATGAAAATGGTTGCAAGGAAAGTGGAATATCCCTTATCAAAAACCGCCTCAGCATATTCCAAAAAAATGTAGTAGCACAACTTATTCCATTTTGAGCAGAAGGAGATGACTAGTAGAAAAATGCCTTGCAACAGCGGGGATTTTGGACCTGATTCCTGAAGATATTAATCAATAATTTTTTGGATTGAAATATATCTCTGGGAGCATCAACATATCATTGGTTTACAGTGAAACTCTGTCGCCCAGAACGGAATAATTTGGAACTCTGTAATTCCTACTTTTGCACTCCAAAGTGGTTGTTGCGTTCACCATCGGTTTCTTTTCTGAAAAGATTTTTGGTGTTTTCATCACCACCATCACCGAGTTGGGAAGTTTCGTTCATTATGGTTTATTTCCATTTGGGCACATGAGTGGGAAGATTCTCTTCATTTCCATCATCCATTGTCATATCATTGTCCATTAGATCATCTTCTTCTAGCTTAGAATTCATGGCATCAACTTTTGAGATAGCCATGAATGCAAGTGATCAGGTTCTCTGAGTAGCCAAGGTTTCCATGGAAATTTTTGGCTTGAAATGTATCTCTCAGTGTACCAAGGCACCATCTCCTTGTTTTCTCCTAGGTGGAGGGAGATGAATAGTAAGAATATGCCCTGGAATAGTGGAACCTCTGGCCATTATGCCCCAATGTGTTTATTGTGTGTGGAAAGAATTGCTTCCAGAAGTTATTAAGAATTTTTGTTTGCTCAAGATGATGTTTGAAATGAAAATCGAGAAGGGATAATATAACCCTCCACAAATTATGGTTTAATGTGTATCAATGGAATATGTTCTCGAGCATTTCCCTGATCAATGACAGTTTCCAGGGTTCGTTCAGAATGAACTATCACCATCACAACTCACTAATTGCATAATTAGAAAAAAGTGCAAAGGTGGCAGTGACGACAAAAAGAGATTAAGAATTAGAAATTTCTTAGAAGGACGAACCTGTCCACACACAAAAAAAAAAAATATTTCATCACCTGTCAAATGAATACTTGGAAACGATAACATGCTTGTGTGAAAATATTAGTTTAATATGTAGTAATGAAAAATATTCTCCATATTTTCTAACATTAATGATAATCTTAACGGTTCCTGTAGGATGGATACTAGCATTAAAGATTAATTATTGCATATCTGGAAACAAGTATGAAGGCATCGTTCATGGAAAAACGGATTCCAAGAAATACCAAAGTATGGAAAGCGGTCGGGTGGGTTACAAAATAAAAATGGTAGAAGATATACCCAAGAGACGTGAAGGGCCGATGGTCATATTTCACCTCAGTGACAAATATTGGTCATCAATTTGTATGTCACGGAATTTGTAAATTTACAAAAGGACCTACGGGCTGGGTAGCTCAACATTGCACTTTCATTGTTCTGTGTCCTCCAAATAGAACCCAGGGTTCCACGATATATAGATTGATAGATGGAATCGAGGGCTGGAGGGTTCAAGATTGCCAATTTTTAGAGATGGAAATCGCTATCAACTATCTAACATATCTAAAAACATTATTTTCAATACTAAATTATTAATATTACATATTGATCTTGCAGAATTTTATTAGACAAGAAATTTTGTACAATCTGGTCGAGCAAGTTATTTAAATGTTTTGCGACAAATGAACAATACATAGTAGACATGTACTTTTATAAAGTATGGACATGATATTTTATAGAACATATGCAGATCCCTCATTCCATACTTAGGCACTTTTTTGATTGCGGGTTCTCGGCTTGGCAGGATGAAAATTGAGCCTCTATTGTTATGTGTCCTACAAATAGCATCCACACTTCCGAAATATACAAATAGACAGGCGAACTTGCGGGTTGGTTGGTTGAACGTTGCACTTTTATTGTCCCGTAGCGATTCCATATTAATTCCATATTTAGCCAGTTTTTTGGATCGGGGGCTCTCGGGCTGGTGGGAAAAAAAATGGGCCTCTATTGTTCCGCGCTCTACAAATAGAACCCACAATTTTGTGATATACAAATTTAGAAGCGGACCTGTGGTAAATTATTACTATTAAATATTGATACTATAGAATTTAATTAGACGAGAAAGTTTGTACAATCTGGTTGGCCGAGTGTTACAAAAGTATTCCGACAAACAAGAAATACATATTAAACATGTAATTTTATAAATTATGGACATGAGATTTTATAGAACATATGTGAATCCCACATTCCATACTTGAGTAGTTTTTGTATCGTGGGTTCATAGCCTGGCGGGCTTAAAATTGAGTATCTATTGTTCTGTGTCCTACAAGTAGCACCTACACTTCCACAATATACAAATTGATAGGCGGACTTGCGGAGATGACTCTTTATATAAAGTATGGACATGAGATTTTATAGAGCATATGAGGATCCCTCATTCCATACTTAGGAACTTTTTGGATCATGGGTTCGCGACCTGGCGTGCTAAAAATAGAGTCTTTATTGTTTCGTGTCCTACAAATAGCACCCAAACTTCCGCGATAGACAAATTGACAAGAGGAACTATGGGCTTCTTGGCTGAAAATTGCATTTTTATCGTTCTAGAACATATGCAGATCCCTCATTCCATACTTGGGCCCTTTTTGGATCACGGGTTCATGGCCTGGCAGGCTAAAAATTGAGTATCTATTGTTCTCTGTCCAACAAATAGCACCTAGACTTCCACGATAAACAAATTGATAGGTGGACTTGTGGACGTGAGTCTCTATACAAAGTATGGACATGATATTTTACAGAGCATATGTGGATCCCTCATTCCATACTTAGGCACTTTTTGGATCGCGGGTTTGCATCCTAGCAGGCTAAAAATAGAGTCTTTATTGTTCTGTTTCCTACAAATACCACCCAGACTTCTACGATATACAAATTGACAGGATGACTTGCGGGTTGCTTCTATGAACATTGCATTTTTATTGTTCCGTAGCGATCCCATATTAATTCAATATTTAGCCACTTTCTTTTATCGACTACTCTCGGGTTGGTTGGCTAAACATTGCACTTTCATTGTTTTGTGTCCTCCAAATAGCACTCGAAATTCCACGATATGCACATTCACAGATGGCCTTGAGGGATGGCAGGTTCAAATTTTCCATTGTTTAGGGATGGAAATACCTATAAACTATCCAACATATAAAAAAACATTATTTTCAATACTAAATTATTAATATTACATATTGATATTGCAGAATTTAAGCAGAGGACAAAGTTTGTCCATTTTGGTGGACTGACTGATATAAAATTTTTCGGACAAACGAGAAATACATAGTAAACATGTACTTTTATAAATTATGGACATGATATTTTATACAACATATGTGCATTCCTTATTCCATACTTAGGTACTTTTTGGATCGTGGGTTCACAGCCTCGTGGGCTGAAAATAGAGGTTTTATTGTTCTATTCCCTACAAATAGTAGCCAGAATTCTGCGATATACAAATTGATAGGCAAACTCGAGCTAGTTGGTTTAACATTGCACTTTTATTGTCCCGTAGCGATCCCATATGAATTCCATATTTAACCATTTTTTTATCGGGGGCTCTGGGCCTGGAGGGCTGAAAATTGGGCCCCTATTGTTCTTCGATGTGCAAATACCGCTCATAATTTTTTGATATACAAATTGACAAGCGGACTTGCGAGTTGGTTGGCTCAACATTTCAGTTTCATTGTTCTGTGTCCTCCAAATAGCACTCAGAGTTCCGCGATATACAGATTGACAGATGGACTTGAGGGTTGGCGGGTTCAAGTTTGCCATTGTTTACAGATGCTAATCCCTATCAACTATCTAACATATCTAAAAACATTATCTCTATCTAACAAAGTTTGATATATATATTTTCCTCATTCAAGGTGAATTTGTTGTGTATGTGAAGCTGCCACAGCATGTAGACACTGCTTGCCTTTTTCTGTAGATATGTTTCATATGACAACTTTGCCAACTCAGGAAGAAAATTTTGTAATAGAGGTTTCCTAACCGTACAATGCACGGTTGTGTTTCCCATGATTTAAATAATAGAATTCACGCAATGACCATATATACATGGACATTTTTCACCGCATCAGAGACAATCAATGGTATCATCACTTATCAAAGCAGAGGCAGAAGCAACAGAGTTGCATCTTGCACATACAGGATTAAAGGGGGTCGAGTACACATTGGTTGCAACTAAAATACCTTCAACCTAGGAATGCGAATAAAGGGATTAATACATTGAACAACATAATACACAACTGCACCCCCCCTCCTCTTTAAAAATAAAAATAAAAAATTAAGCAGGTGCAAAAATTTGTTGAAGGCTATTTCTATAAGAAAAGTGAGAATTTTTTTGTGGATGTATATGCACAATGGTTGTAGAGCTAGATAGTTTCTTCAATTCCTCTATTATTTATGCTCACAACTCTATTACAAACATTTTCTGGGTTTTCCAAAACATCCTTTCTGTAGCATCCCTCTTCTTTGCTATATTTTTGAACAGCATAAGTGGAATCTACCCTCTATGCAATTGTTGCTTCATTGACGAAAACAAATCTAAATACGTATCGAACAATTGTAGTTGCAACATGGAACAGTGCAATATTTGTGTAACTTATCCGACATACATGCACATGCAAAAGTAAAGGACAAAATTGAATATGAAAAGTTGTACCATTGCCTTGTCGTTGTCGGACTCTCCATCCTTTATATGGAGAATGTGTTGCGAGACAAATTTTCTCACCAGTTTGACAACAACCCCAATCGTTCTGATTGGGTAAATATTAGTGCTCTGTGCAAGATGGTTGATAGTCAAGTCTGGGATGAAATGATATTCTGAACAAACACCGAGAATTTTTTCCACAATGCTTGTTTTGTTGAGAGAAATAATTAGATCACAATCACCATGGTCATATACTGTTTTGGGCAATATATTAAAATATGCAATGGATATCCCATTATGCGGAAATATCTTTTCTGCATGTTTTTGGACAAGTTGTGGAGGAACATTTAGTCTCACTATCATCATGGCATCCTTGTCTATCATGTCATCACACATAATGGATCTAATTTTGTTTGCCTTGTAAAAGTAGGTGCTATAGACAACCGTTATGTCCCCGATGAACACTTGTCCATTTTGGTAGTTGTTCAAGTTCTCTGTTGACAGTACTTTGGATGTCACAACTCTAGACCTGATAACGTTTTTTGAACAGGAAAACTAAAGTGAATGGTAGTGTGCTACAAGTACACGCATAGTTTTGATGAACTATGGAGCCAGAGTTTCTCAACCACACCTCTTAGTCTACGAGACTTGCAGCATGTTCGACGTCTTGCTTGTTCTTCTTGATACTTCTTGTGAGATGTAAACCATGTAGTGTAGATGACATCAACATATCTTCCATGCCATAGATGAATATATATACCAACAAATTTTTTTAGTAAACATAGTAAGAATAGAGCGTATGCATCTTTACCTTTGGCCTTGTCAATCTACCAATGTCTGGGATGACTGGCTATTCATGCCCATGTCACTAGTACAAATTTTTTTGATGCAAGCATGTGTAGATGAACATCATGACTAAACAAACATATTCATTGTATATTGTCCATCGAAAGGACCAAATAACAGTAAAATTGTATTCATCTAAATGTTTTAACTGGATAAATGTTTAACAGTAAACAGGGCGTGAGCGTGGGGCACCATGGCCAATCTGTATATCGCGAAACCCTAGAAGACAGAGGAGAAATCTTCAACCTACGAGCCTGGCACCCGCAATTGATAAAGTGGGTAACTATGGAAGAAGGTAGAAGCACGACCACATATGTGAATCCATTAGTCCACCAACCGGCGCATGAAGGAATTTTCGGAAAGCACACTAGGAAAATGAATTAGAAAACAAAAGGGATAATAGAAAATGGAAAAAGTAGAAATAGGGAGCGCAGAAAGGCTCATTACTGCAAATTCATCGTTTTCAAGTCTAATATTATATTCACCCACCCGGTTTGATATTTAATTTACCAGGACACTTGGTATACCTTTTAGAAGATTGCACCACAGAACCCTCTCCTGTTGCACATAATGATTCATATACATGTCCAAGCAACCTTCTTTTTCCAAGGCAACAACATCGAAGATGAAATGGACATGAAGGCAAGTTAGTATGAAGACAAACATCTAAAAGAAATATAAACAACTCTATTAACCCACCAAAGAGTCCTTCGTCCTCTCCAACCATTCTATTTTTTTAAATGCAGCAATGTAGCTCAAACAAAACAGAGATGAACCAACTTAGTATGCAGGAAGGAACGCATGTAAGAAATATAACTTACCATGTAGGAAGGAACGCAACTAGTTTAACAAATATACATACCATAAATGAAATACAAAACAACGCAATATGAAACAATAGTACAAGCATGTACTTTTCTATATCTTCTTTAGTTGATGCAATCAAGACTCCCTTGTTTTCTCCAGCGACTCTATTTATTTGAATGTGGGAACACACAAAATTCAATGAACATTAATGGAAGATGGTATTCAATGGAGAAAAAGAAATATTTCACACAACAAAACTGACTGAATGAATAGTTTAGAAAGGCAGAAACATGAACCTTTCTGCTTCTCTATCCATGGTTGTAAACGCGTAAATATTTTTTCCCTAGACAAAATATATTACAAGGCACAAAATATCATGCAATTGCATGGCCACAGCTAAACAATTTATGGTTTTCCCTGGCAATTTATCCAGATATGCCCTTTAACTATGTTCTTTATCCTCTACACAGATTGTTGTTCCCACAATACAAGTTCTTAGTTTTCCGTGGTAAACCACGCATACATGATTCCATACATCAAAATATAATCTTGCAGAATCTTTGTTGCACATATCATATCTCAAGCAAAACACAAATTCTATCATGCGCACACCAGTCTATGTAGAGGAGAAAGAACATGTAATGTCATATCCACACATCTGACCATACATGGTTTATAAATGTAGCCTGCATACATATGCTTTATTCCAACAAAAAAAACAGATATTGTAACTTCAGATGTAATCCTCCAACAATTTTGCATGCAACTATTTTCTTTCATGGCAGGACTAGAGCACCAGCAAAATCTCACAAAATAATAGATATCGGCCTCGGGAGACATTGAAAATAACACAACTTCATGTCGACTCATGGGTGCAGGGGTTGAACACCGTAAAGTGCCCCCCAAAAACAATAATAATCCAAAAAAAAAAAAAAAACTCCAACCACCATCGTTGCACCCCAACCCTACAAGGCCGAATCAAACAAAAGAAAACAGTAAGGACCAAAGTAGCCATAAATCATGAATAGACCGAACTGCACCCCCAAGGTCCCAAAGCACAAACCCCAGCAAAACAAACAGAACCAACAACCCATGAACCAATGAACCAACAAGAACCACCAAGCCAGTGAACAACATATGTATCTCCAACGATTACGAAACTGCAACCCAAGCACAGAAGGAACCAGAAACATACAAGGAGCATGCAACTACAAATAAGCAAACATTCTTACTTGCAAACTGCAAACACTGAAAATCAAACAAGGAATACAAAATGAAACTATGGAATCGAAACTTACTCTGGAATGATGAAATGTCGAGCGAAACAAAAACAAGCAACAACTAACAAACCAACAAAGAAGAAGCACTCACTGACCCAATAAACAATGTATGTAGCTTCAATGATTACGAGGATGAAACATACAATGGAAGAAACCGACAAACCAATGAAGAAGAAGCACTCACCAAGCCAACAAATAATGTATGTAGCTTCAATGGCAGGACAAGGATGAAACATACAATGTTTGTCGAACTGGCAGTGGACAAACAAGACTATGCAAATTCACTATAACTATAAACAAAATTTCGAGGAAAAATGTACTCCAAGAAGCGTATTTACATAAACATTTAAGACTGCCAGGATATCTAAGGACCTCGTGGTATGCAAACATTTAAGATGTCGGGAGTGTTGGAGGATGTCGCATCATGTAAACATTTACGCTGTCAAACCTATTGAGGCATCTCGGAATAAGTGTCAATACATTTCAAGAAATATACATCTGCCAAAGATGCCATAAACTTTGGAATTCTTAATCACTACAAAGCTTGGATATCAAAACATTTCAATATGCTTAGTACATATGAAAAATTACGGATATATTCGCCTAGCAGAAAATGCTAATACAAGCATTCCAACTAATGCTATCATTAATCGACCTTCAAGCAATAAAGAGGAAAAATATATGATTAAAAAATACTATCTACGAGAAAAACTTTGGATATGTTTCCATATAGTGCATTGGGAATAGCGAAGCCGACAATAAGACCTCCAATCTCTTATCCAATCAGATCAGTACATATATGTTTCTTTTTATTATATAAAAATATATTCTTTTAGTTCCATAGCTCCAACAATAGGTATTGTGCAAATATTTCGAGTCAAAGGACAAACTAATATGTAGTCAACGCATTATTGATCACTATAGTCCCTCTATGCCTACGGTAGGAACTAATAAAGCTATCATTTTCATTGAATAATTGAATAGCCCCGTAGAGGCTTTTAATTCTAAAATTAACCATGAAATATGCCTCAAAAAGGAAAAAAACATTATAGAGGAGATGGTCAAATAGTAAGTAATGAATGGATGAAGTTTATGTCATGTGCATATCTTAGTTATATGGGTATCCTTATAAATATTGGAGATGGTTTTTTAATTAAATGTACATATCAATATGTTTACTAAGGAATTATAGGTATTTATGTTTTTTTTCGAATCTATGTTTGATTATTGAAGTTTTTTAATTTATTTAATATGTAACATATAATGCTTTCTATACAGATTATTGTACATGT
>ML792885.1:207732-231234 GCA_009831015.1 Picea engelmannii | reverse complement strand
ACATATTTATTGGTTTTTATTTCAGGATTTTAATTTATTCATGGGATCATGTGTTGGATTTCTAGGCCTCATATTTATTATTTGATGTGTGGGGTTTTTATGGGTTTAATGAATATTTACCTATTTTGATATTTTATCAAAGTGTGAAATCTTATTGCATTGAAACATAATATTAGTTGATATCCAAATGTTGTTTGTGAAAGTTTACTCATTTGTGGAATAAATGCTCCGAAAAATTGAATGTAGTGTATTAACCTAAACTTTGACGAGAAGATATGGGTTTCAAGGAGACAATTAGGAAGGGGATAAAATTGATGGTGGGGGAGAAAGAAGGGAGAGTGTAGAATAAGTAAGGTGGTGGTGGTGGGGATAATAAAGATTGTGGAAAAAACAAAAAGAAAAGAGGTGATAATAATAAGGGAAGGGAAGAATCCAAAAGTGATGGTGAAGAAAAGAAGCGTGAATGAAATAAAAATAATATATTATTCTATATATGTTATTGAATATGATTTTCATCCTCCACATATATATAGTGATGAAAATACAAATGCCTGCAATATATTGTAACTCTCTTAGAGTACTATTAGCATGTATTTGTTCTAGATGGGCTGCCTAAATCACTGGGGAACTAAAAAAATTTTATTTGATGATATGAATGTCTTAACAATCCCACTAAAATCAAATAAGATGAAAGATGAATTTAAAAGTAGAGAACATGATAAATAAATAAATAAATAGAAAAAATTAAGAACAATATTTTATTAATGACTACTTAAATTGGTTTAGTTTACCAAATATGTATTGAGTTACATAAATATAAAAATGGCATTTACTTGTGACACTTAAGCCCTCTTTATGATGTCATGTATTAACTATATTTAAGTGAATTCTATAAATTATATCAAATAATGTTATCTATGATAATAACATTGTGTAGTTTATCATCCCACCAATTAAACATGTTTCTTGTCCTAATGGATTTTTTTGTGAAATCATCTTTCCAAATGATGAAAATAAGTCTTTGTTGAACTAGTAGGAGGGTTTTTCTAGCATTATCCATTATTTTCTTCAATGCATTCCAAAATGATACAAACTTCTCAACATTGTGGTCATGAAGTTGACAATATAATGTCAACCCAATCAGTGAGAAAATAAACTTGAAATGAAATGAGCAAGAGATAGGGTTTTAATGTTGGCAAAAAGGATCAATACCTAGAATTTTCACCAAACTAACAATTTTAAATCCCAATAAAGTAAAATGTGTAGAAACCAGATATGCAATTGTGTAGAAAACAAAAACTATAAACAACAAAAGAAAATATTATAAAAATGGATAAGTGAGTCAAAAAATATGACAACTTCAAATTCACATCTAAATTTTGACTGTAAATCCCCCCTTGGTTGATGAATTGGCAATGAGAAAGTGCCACATGTAAAAACCTAACATCCATTGCTAACAATAGAGATGGAGAAACTACAGCGTGTTAGTTTGTCGACTTGGTGTTGCTTGTGTGTAAAATGGTGTGGTAGCAGTAAGGTGGATTTCACATGCCATGTGTAAATATATATTCCATGTGTAAAAACAAATTATTATTCGAAAATTGTTCTATATACCACATGTCATTTTTTTGGTTGGTTGTGTGTTCATTTCTTATGACACATGTTAGTCTATTAGATTATGCGACCACATTAGAAACTAGTAACACTTGTTTGAATGGAATGGGGACACACCTAGAAGTAAATGATTGGAATCAATGAAATTTGTAATCATGGACATGTCAATTGTACTAAAAGGGTTTCCCCTTATGGAAACCCACCCACACTAGTGAAAAAAGGGAAAATATTCAGTTTCAGAAAGTTTTCCTATGGTCGAAAATGATAACTAATACAAAATGGGCATGATTTTCATTGTTTGTCCGTCGTAAACCAATGAAGTAATCCCTAATAAGATTTTGTAAGTCTCATGGCTAGGAATACCATAGTGTAGGACCTATAAATGAAATCCTTCTCCTATGATGGGATATGGACATGATTTCATCAACTATCCCAAGATGGATGGGTTCATGCCCCAATATATTGTTTTAGTGTCAAAACTAGGGATATATATCAATAGAGTTTCCTTTATTCTTCATGGGCCCTACAAATGGGGGCCTAAAAACACCATAGAGACCTTGTAGATATAATATTTTGATTATTATTAGGATATAAATAAACAATCCATGGGCCACACATGGGACCATGAACCACCATAGAGATGTTTTAGAGGTAATATTTGTCTTATGTGTGGGAGATGGGCATGATTCTAACATATTTAAAATTGTGGATGGGTTTCATGGCCTAAAGCATGGCTCAAGGCTAAAACATGATGTGTTATCCCCTAAAATTTACTTTTAGAACTAAAGAGCCATGTGCATAGACCTAAATCATCATAAAGGGCTCATAAGTGGAATGTTTGACTTGGAAGTGAGATATGGGAATTGTTTTGATGATAAGTGGACCATGTATGAGTTTTAGCTCTAGATTTATGATTTTATAGTGTGAAAACAAAATCTTTATCTCAAATAATTGCTTCTAGGACTAACAAGTCATGCATACATATCAAAACTAGAAAAAATTCCCTATAAAAGGGATTTTTGGCCTACAAGTTCATATCAAAAACAATTTTGATGTTTTTCATAACATTGATGGGTCACATAGGTTAGGTCATCCTTTCAATATGAAAAATAGGTAAATATATGCTACAAGGTAAGATGTTATATCCCAAGACGTCATTTATATAAATAAATTAGGGATATATGCCCTAAAAGTTTCTTCTAGAATTCACAGACCATACAAAATGCTCCAGATCTCCATTGGGTTCATGTGAAGATGCAACCTTTGCCTTGAAATTAGTATATGGTTGAGAGTTTGAAATTTTGTGTACTAGGTATGGGATGTGTGAACTGGGCCATGGTTTAGGACCAAAACCTGGAGACATAGGCCTTAATAGTTTCCACTAAGGCTCATGGCTCATGCACACAACCCCAAACTACCATAAATGCATTTCAGAAGGAATCGTTTCCCTACAATTATTCTACATGCACAATTTTTACATTTATTGTTGAATGAATGGGTATCATGGCATGATGTAATTTTTCAATGTCAAAATATAGAACTTGTGCCCTAAAATTTTGTTTATATCTCGAAGGGAATGCATGAGGTCCTTAACCACTAAAAAGGCCTTGTAGGGGTGAATGTATGCCTGGGAGTGGTATATGTGAAGAATGTTTGTGATAAGTGGACTATATGTGAGTATATTTAGGAGTCTCATCCATGAAATTAGATCCTAAAGGTTCCTAGTAATGATCATGGACCATACAATGACCCATGTAGTGTTGTTTCTATTCCTAGGTGACCATGATACCCTTAAGAGTTCATGTGTTTTGGTTTGAGGCATTGTTATCATCCCTATATGCATATAATACTTATTTACAACCTAATGCATGTTTTTTTTAATGGTGCTAAATTCCCACTCAGAGGCCATGGATATCTTCAACATTTCATGTGCATTGATTCACTACATCTTTGTACTAATGTGTAAATTAAGTCGGTACTTGAAAACTACATAGGAACAATTATTGCCTACAATGTCTATATTATTAGTTAACTCTCCCCTCAACCCTATATATACCTTCATCGTTATAAATGGAATAAATATATAATTTTATCTTATGTTCTCCTTTGATATGATAATATGTAGTTTCTATTATTCCCCCTTTAGCTATTGTCGAAAATCCACAAAAAAAAATATAATTTAGATTTTGAATTTATGGGAAACCTCTCTATAGGTCCATATATTATGCACAATAACATGTTTTTAAAGAGTTTGGAATCATGAGAAACAATTATACTTATGGTTCGACCCAACCCTTAATTTCCAAACTTATTTGATCCATTAGGAACAAGACCATTAAGATTAATTATTTTTTACTGTGCATTGGATATACATTGTTCATTGGGAGTGTTTGATCATGCATTGATGTAGAGTAGAAAAATTTAATGTGGACAACAATTTGCATGCGTTATGTATGACAAGAATGTGTATGTGTTATTTATCATTGGAATGTGCATGCCTTTTTTTTATGTGAAATTCAAATTCTCTATAGGAACTTAGAACATGTGGAAAATTTGTATTCCAAATTAACACAATTGCATTTAATAACACTTATCCAACACATCTATCACATGTTATGTGTCATCTTTCATCCTATGTGTCTTTTTTCGAACTTAGATTTGGAGTAACCAAGCTAGTGGTATACAATGCATAAATGATAGCATATTCAACATTTTTTCTTCCATTTACAATATGTCTTTGTTTTACGAATAATTGCAATTTTTTATTTTTTTTGTAAGTTATCCTGAATATTTATATTTCCATAGAAAATTTGTACAAAAACCTTGTTGTTGGCTTGTAACTTGGGAATGCAGATCAACAAAAATGCATCATATTCTTTATAAGTTTGTGAAATTTCTATCTCTTAAAACTATATGAATGAACATAATAAATCTTATGACTTTTAGTTGTACAAAAAACTATATATTGTTTAATCTCTAGATGACTCCTATTAGGTAGGGTTGAGATACCCATACCTCTTATAGTAAAGAAAAAATTAAACAATCTAAAAAACATAAAAAACTAAGTGATAGGATAACCCTGAACAATAGTCACTTGAGGTTAGGGGAAGTCGATGTTCGTCAGGTCCAATCCAAGCATCTTCTCTGCCATCAAGTTCAACTTGTGATCAATTATCTTGGCTCGTAATTGGAAATCATTGAGCTAAAATAGTATCTCCTTGTGTGTTTCATTACATTCAACAAGAACTAGACCCATTAGTTGTTTTAAGTGCCAATATATGTATTGTCACATGGGCAGACCCAGGGTCCACTCCAACAACACACCAAAAATCCCTAGTTACTGGCCCTTTTGGAAGCACCTGCGAAACAGATGCAGTCTCACCCGAAGCAGCTAAGAGGGGGGTTGCAGGACAGAGATGTCTACAACCAGGGGAATATGAAGTGGAACCAATACAACAATAATGCATCATTGTTATATCTCTTTATCAATTAGATCTACTTTGCACAACCATACATCTAATCTAACACAATAATGAAAGTAACATTAGAACAATGACAAAGATCCAGGCATCAATCACACATACAATGCAAAATATACGTGGTTCACCCTCTCTCTAGGGCTACATCCATAGAACTTTGCTTAAGATATATATTAAGGTAAAGCTTATAGTTCTTATCTTCACTCTTAGTCAACATATCTTCTCTCTTCTTACCCAGTTGTAGGACTTGATCTTCGCACCTAGCTGAAGATCTTACAATACCAGAAGGCTCTAACTCTCAACACTCCTCTCTCTCACAGTACAATAATCTCTCAAACAACAACAATCAATATCAATACCCAAAACTAGTACCGACCTGACCTAGGTCCTTTCAACCTCTATTTATATATTACAGTCCCTCACCAACAGCCTCAGGTCGAAACCTAGGTGTCAAAACCCTAATTACCAAAAATCTAGGTGTCTAAAATCCTAGGTCAACTTGACCCACTTTTTCCAGGCTTGGCCAACCTGTCTTTCCTTCTTCATCTCGCAGTGCTCCAAAGCATCCAATGATGGCTTTCTCTGATTGTTGAGTTGTCCATGATCCTTCTTCTTTTCTGATCTGTCATCCTTGATCTTCTAGTCCAACGACTTGTTTTTTCGTACTCTTCTCCATCCTTCCTACTCTTTTGCTTACTTCTACTTAGTGACAGTTATTGTGTCTCCCACGAAGATCACTTTTTACCTTTTCTTCCTTTTTCTTCGCTTCCTTCCATAACTAAGGGCCAACAGGCCCCCAACACTCACCTGTGACTCATCCCGAGGCACTTGAGCTCTAATCCTCTTGTTTTACTTTGACTTTGGACTACATAGTGCAGCCCTTGCTTTCTGCTTTATGCCTCCTTTCCAACCTTGTGCAGACTGTGTTTTTTGTATCTGGTACCCAGTTTCAACTGCACCTGGTACCTAGACTCTATTCCTTCTGCATTTACTGAGAGTTGTGAGGCAGTGGGTTGTCATAGTACAACTTCAGCTGAATCCCATTCACCAATCCTTCCTTGTAACATAAGTGACCTCATATGGTCTGAGCCAATGCGTTCTAAACTTCCCCAGGTGTTTGCTAAACTTACTGTCATACATAAATACTAAATCACCTTGCTTAAGTTCCTTCTTCTTGATGTTCCTGTCATGATAGGAATTTCCGTGTTCCTTCTTAACTTCCTGCTGGAATCCTACAATGAATCTGTCTTCTTCCAGTTCAACCAATTGTGCAAGCCTCTCACAAACAACGCCTATATCATCCATGTCTGTAAATGCAACAATTGTTAAGCTTGGTACCAAGTACTCCATTGGGAAAAAAACTTCAATCCCATAAACCAACTTGAAGGGGGTCTGTATTTTTAATTTCTTAGAAGTGGTTCTATAAGCCCAGAGTACTGTTGGTTCTCTTAAATCCCAGTCATCCCTATTTATGTTGCAAATATTTGTCAATGTTGTCTCCAAGATCTTGTTGAATTCTTCAATTGTTTCATTTGCCTGTGGGTGGTAAGGTGTACTCTTCTGATGATGGACTGCAAATTCTTTAGTCAAGGCTTCCACTATCTTATTATTGAAGTGTGTACCTTGATCACTCATGAGGATCTTAGGGAATCCAAACCTGGTTATTATGTCATCAAATATAAAACAAGTAGTTGTAGTTTCACTACAGTCACTGAATTCTCTGGCTTTGACCCATCTAGTCAGGTATTCTGTCACAGCAATAATATACCTTGCTCCTGTGCGCTTCCCTAGTGGGTTTATAGGTCCCATGAAGTCAATAGCCCATTTTTCAAATGCTTGTAGGGTCATCTACGGTGCTAAGGGAATTTCATATCTTTGGGATGGTCTTCTAAATCTTTGGCATACATCACATTCTCTGGCATACTCTTTAGCATCTTTGTGTAACGTAGGCCACCAAAGGCCAGCTCACAGAACCTTCTACACAGTTTCTTTTCCTGCGTAATGTCCTCCTACGATGCCTTTGTGAGATTCTGCGAGGATCAATGGGTGCTCTTCCTCCGTCACACATATTCTTAGTATATCATCGATTCCCATCTTATATAGCTGACCAACTATCAGTGAAAAATATGCAACGTGCACCACTTGTTGTTTCTTTTGGGAAATTGTATACTCACTTGGATCCATTCCTATTGATAGGAATTGGACTATGTCTGTGAAGTGGTCATCCACCTTCCTAATGGTGAGAATTTGTGCATCTGGTAGTGTATCCTCCAAACTGGTGGGGTTTTCTCCATGTTCCAACCTCGACAGGTGGTCAGGTCCTGTGTTCATTCTTTCTAGCTTAACTATGATCTAAAAATCATATTCTTGAAACAGGAGAAGCCATATGCATATTCCCCCCCCCAACACTGGCTTGTTGACTAGGTACTTCAACGCGAAGTGATCAGTAAACATTTTAAAGTGTCCTCCCAACAAGTAGTGTCAGAATTTTTGTAGTGCATACACCATGGCTAATCCTTCTCTCTCTGTAGTAGGGTAGTTGATTTCAGTTGTGGATAGCTTTCTGTTGGCAAATTCTAATGGATGGTCAATGTCCCCTTCTCCAAGTTATGCCAGTACTACTACTAATGCAATACAATATGAATCAACATGCACATGAAATTCCTTACTCCAATCTGGAAAGACAAGAATAGGCACAGTCACCATCTTTTGTTTCAATGTGTCGAAGCTCTGCTGGAATTCTTTTGACCAAACAAAATGACAAACCTTCTTTAATAACTTCTCCATTGGCATAGTAATCTGAGCATATCCTTTGATACATTTCCTGTAATAGCCAGTATGTCCTAGCATAGTGTGCAGTTGTTTAACTGAAGTAGGAGGTGGAAAATCAACTATAATTGCAATTTTGGATGGGTCCACCAATAGTCCTTGATTGCATACAATATGACCTAATAATACTCCAAATGGTGAGAAGAAGATGCACTTCTTCAAATTCAAATCAATTTGACATTGCATGAATTTATCCAACATCAACCTTAGACATTCAATATGATTTTTCAACAAGCTAAAAATAGTCCAGTCATCAAAGTATGCTTCTAAAAATTTCTGCAAAAATTATTTGAATGCTTCGACCACAACCCTAGAAAATATGGTTGGTTCATTCTTCAATTCAAATGGAATTAATGTATATTGGTAGGATCCCCACTCTGTGGCAAATGTAGTCTTATGATGGTCCTCCTTGGCAATGCGGATCTGATGGTATCTTGAAAAGTTCTCCGTAAAATAATATACTTCATGGCCTCCAACGTTATCCAAGACTTCGTCTGTGAAAGGTGTAGGGAAGGGGTCATGTAGACAGGAATCATTCAACTTCCTAAGGTCCAAAAAGATCCTAATTTATCCTGTCTTCTTGTATTCTACCACCATAGGGTCGATCCACTCTGACTCTTCGACAGGTTCAATAATCCCTGCTTCCAGCATTCAGTCAAGCTCAATCTTCACTTTTTTTCCTTATATTTCGGATTCAATCTGTCGGGTCTTTTGTTGATTGGATTCGCATATGGTTTCAAAGGTATTATAATTTCTCCCATAGGTCCTTTGATACCCTTCATATCAGTGAAATTGGTCGGAAACAAGTCCTGATACTCGTGAAATAACTTTGTAATTCTGTCAATGGTAGCAGCATCCCAATAATCTCTAACATCGGAAAGATTCAGTGTCTCCTCTGTCCCAATATTAACTTTCTTTATCTTGATCGGTTTTCCAATGAATGTGAGTTCAAATCCTGGTCCTTCCACATTCCTGTGGCCTTCTATCTCAACAACTTTTACCTTCCTCGGATCATCATCTTCGTCGACATTAATGTGGTAACATTCTTGTAATTTTTGGAATGGCACAGCCCATTCATCCTCTTCCTTCTCCAAAGGGAGGCCATATGCCTCCTTAAATACATTTTGTCTCACAATATATAATACTTGGTCTACAGAAGGAAATTCATTGTCAAACAAAAAGGCGGTTAAAAAATTCTAGATCATACCTTCCCAATCTGAAGTAATGAGGCGCAGCTCCACTTGAAGGTACCAGTTGATAGGGATCATGTCCCGGGTTTTAATGAATCTATGTACCCATTGTTCTCGAGGAATTTCATTCCAGACATCTTTGCAACTTCGTACATGGTCCGTTGGGAAACTTCGACTTGTGTACCTCACTTCACAGCTTCCTACTTGTGTTGAAAACTGTGTTGTCATCAAGGTTCGACATTGTGTCCAGTATGTGATGTTTCCTTCGTGTGTCCCCCACCATCTTGATGGTGTAGCTTTCAGAGCCTCATCCAAAGCCAACAACCTCTACTATGCTGGTACAATATCTTCAAAATCCATCCAGAAGGATTCTAAAGGATTCAAACCATCAAAGGTAGGCAAGTTACTTGTTGTCGTACCAATCTAGTAAACTTCTTTGGTCAGTCGAGCACATCTCCTTGTGGATACTTCATACATCTAGTTCTGCCAGTTCTCCAACACTTCTCCTGAATCTGATGAACTCGCGTTGTCACTTCGCCAACTTAGGTTCCCATTGGCAGTAGGGTTGATATAATCCTGTTGTTTGGTTGTTAATTTATAGATGCTTTCCAGCTCATATGCATAGTCTTATTCTCTAACAAGCTCTCTATATCTAGGTCCCTCACTTGGATATAAATGTGGAGTGAACCTAAGGCCATTTGTTTCAAATAAGATTCACCTCTTCATTAGATCAACAAAATTAGAATTGTCGAAGGCTGAATCAATTCCTAATAATGCAAGGTAAGGGTAATTGTCATCAACAATTTCAATTACTTCAAAATCTACAAAAGTTCTAACTCCATCGATGTCCACAGGGACATGCTCCAATCCTCCAAATGGGTTGACAACTTAATGATTATCCATGTGAATCCTGATAGGGGAGTATATCATCTTGGGTTTTCCCATCAGTGCCCAGGTTTTCTTCGTCATGACATTGACCTCCCACCCTAAGTCGAGGACTACATAGTCTATATCATATTCTCCTATTTGAGCATTCAGGTGTATTTCTTTATTTTTCCTTCTCCTTTTCCAAATTTGGTTCACTACCCTATTCAGTAAGGAGTATATCTTTCCTAGCTCATACTGCTTGATTAAATCTTGTAATTCTTGTACAACACTTTTATCTTGAATCATCTTAACACAAGTGCATAAAAATTCCATGAGTTTGCATACCTCTTTTTCTTTTGTTGGTGATGCAGACTAATCAAATGCCTGAGGCATGCCATACTCTTTGGTTTCTGCTTTCATTCTAGATGAGGACCCTTGATCTCCTTTGAAATCTTTTCTTTCCTCCTCAAAGATTCATCTTTCTTTCTTTGCATCAAAATCCTGAGTCTTCTCCTCGTCTTTCCTGACTCCATGGTCATCCGCATTCTTTCCTTGTGCTTCGCTGTCTTCTCCTGTAGCAATGCCTCCTCGATTAATGACAATGAATCTAAGGTCATTTCCATGAGGTTCATCATATATTAGTTGTACTTGTGGGTTCTAATGGGGTCCTATTCTTTCCTGAAGCTTAGCTAGTAGCACAGGGCATTCCTCTACGACATGCTTGAAGGAGTTACAATAACTGCAGGTTGTGCAAGGATTCTAACAATCCCTTGCTAAGTGTCCTAGCTACATGCAGTTATAACAGATAATTTGTCCTCGACCTCGGCCCATACCTCCTCCTCCTCCTCGTCCTCTGTATCCACCGCAAGGATTGAAACTTCCTCTTCCTAGAGAATTATACTGTGCATTATTTCCTCCTTGGTGTACTTCGCCTTGGATCTTGTATATGTCCCTCAACCTCTCATGCATGAGATCGTAAGCTCTACAATATTGATCATCATGCCCCACTAATTTACAGAATGTGAAGTATAAGTTTGTGGGTTTCTGAACACTCTTATGCATGTAATAACACTCACCTGGGCGATGCCTATTTCTATATACATCGCACCAGGGTAGGTTATCTTGCTTCAAGGGGCTCAGAGCTCCTCAAGCCAAATACTCACGGAACAAGGGAAAATTTTCTTTATCATGACCTTCATATATGTATCTTACACACCAGATATCTTCTCTTTTTTCATTCACCTTGCCCTTCTTCATGTCCTCAACCTGCAAAGATAGACTAGTCAGCTGGCTCAAGATCTAGCTCATGCCTGAGCTAGATTCTTCCATAGGTGTTGATTCGATATTCATGGCGATCTCCAAAGATTCTACCTACAATGAAATCTTCTGCTGCATTAGAGGGACTCTGATGTGTGGTAACAGTGCAGTGATGAACCATTCTTTGTTCTGTTCATCAAGGATCTAAAAAGTTAATCGGCCTATTAGGGTCTCGAATCTTTGGTCGAACTCCAAAACAGGTTCTGCTACCTTTTGTTTGATCTCTTTTAGCTCTGTAATACATTGTGACTCCGAATTAGGTTTTTTAAACTCTGCAACCAGTGCATTCTTTATCTCGTTCAGTGGCTTTGGTTGCGCCAGTCCTTGGAAAAGTTCATGTACCAACTTAGTGCACGGTCCCGTAGTGTAGTGTTGAACTGGTTTCTCTTGATGGCTTCGTCGGTGATACTTTTAATATTCCATACGTCTTCACATAGAAACCAATGTTTATCAGGATATTCAGATCCATCTACTCTAAAGATAGGGAGCCTCATTTCATCTACCATAGAGCTGACTAGACTTCTTGTCTAAGTAGATGCTAAAATACCAGTAACAATGCTCTAAGGACTCTGGTGGTTCTGACTATTCTGACTGCTAAGTGTTATTGAAACAATAAGAGGGTTAATGTTACTTACTTCAGTAACATGCGAAGTTCCTGAGGTTTCTAGCTCTCTTTGGCAAAGTTCTTCAGCTTCCCCTTCTTCTATTCTGGTGGGCTCTAAATGTTCTTCATCGGTTAGATCTACTTCTTCTCCACTGTAGAAACCCTCTTCTTCGTAGTTTTTCTTAAAAATTTCTCAAGGTGAACCCCTCGGAATACTTTCACACTACGTGTATGTCCAACTTTTGTGTCATTGTCGTTGTCCGAGATATTGAACATTATCCTTTTTATGTCCAACAAATCTACTATATCTTCAAGACATTCTTTTCATGCAACAACATCTTGATTCTCAACTTCAGAAAGTGAAAAAAATTTCCTCTAGGTCCTTTGAAAAAGTATCTCTCGGCTTAACTATATGATAATGTTCTGTCAACAACAAACTCGGTGATGTACCCTCCAATGGTACTATCGAACCAGTGATCTACATCCCTTGATACAACATTTTTGACTCTCTTAACCTTCTTAATCAACTCCAACATCCAGACCACAGGAGTTCTAGATCTGATCTAAAATTTGGTATCGGCTAACCTAGCCAACCATTCAAAAAACTCCTGGTGGATTCCCCCAAAGAAGATCTCATGAATGTCAATGAAAATGTATTTTTGTAGCCAATATTCAATACTCAGTTTAGAGTTCTTGTTATGGACTTCTGCGAAGTCCGTCTCTTAATACTCTATCCACTTCTGAATCTTTGTCTTCAATGGGAATCGCCTTGACATTCCCTTACAAAGATTCCACTCATGGCAATAGAACCATTTGTTGGCACAGGGGCAGACCCAGGGTTCACTCCAAGAGTGCACTAATAAGCCCTAGCTACTGGCCCTTTTGGAAACACCTATGAAGTAGATGTAGTCTCACCCGAAGTAGCTAAGAGGCGGGTTGCAGGACAGAGATGTATACAACCAGGGGAATATCAAGTGGAAATAGTACAACAATAATGAAGCATTCTTATATATCTTTATCAATTAGATCTACTCTACACAGACATACATCTAATCTAACACAATAATGCAAGTAACATTATAACAATGACAAAGATCTAGGCATCAATCACACATACAATGAAAAATATACATGGTTCACCCTCTCTCTAGGGCTATGTCCACAGAACTGTGCTTAAGATATATTAAGGTAAATCTTACAGTTCTGATCTGCACTCTTATTCAATAGATATTCTCTCTTCTTCTCTATGTCTCCCGCCTTCCTACACACCTAGCTGCAGGACATGATCTTCGCACCCAGTTGAAGATATTACAATACCAAAAGTCTCTCACTCTCAGCACTCCTCTTTCTCACAGTACAATAATATCTCAACCAACAACAATCAATATCAATACCCAACATTGGTACCGGCCCGACCTAGGTCGTTTAGACCTCTATTTATATATTAAAATCCCTCACCAATAGCCTCAGGTTGAAACCTAGGTGTCAAAACCCTTATTACCAAAACCCTAGGTGTCTAAAAGCCTAGGTCAACTTGACTCGCTTTTTTCGAGCTTCGCCAGCCTGTCTTTCCTTCTTCATCTCATAGTTCTCTAAAGCAACCAATGATGGCTTTCTCTCCTTGCTGAGTTGTCCATGATCCTTCTTCCTTTCTGATCTGTCATCCTTGATCTTCTCGTCCAATGGATTTCTTTTCCGTACTTCACTCCATCCTTCCTGCTCTTTTGCTTACTTCGACTCAGTGACAGTTACTGTGTCTCCCGCGAAGCTCTCTTTTTACCTTTCCTTCCTTGTTCTTCGATTCCTTCCATAACCAAGGGCCAACAATATGTCCGTTGTTTTAATTTATTGAGAGTTATAATCCATAGTATTTCCTATATCTGGAATACATGAGGTGGTTTATTGGAGAACCTCCTCATTAGAGATGAATTTCCTCAGAAAATGGACATGAGATTCAATTACATCAATTTAATATATGACATCAGGTGGAGTATGATCTTCGTAAGATTCAGTGGAATCTTCAACAACTAAGAAGAGACAAGATCCAAAGTAGCCTTTGTTTTGATGTGAGGAACCTCCCCTAGCATGATGAGAGGAGCCACCCCTAGCGATCGTGACAAAAATACAGATATGAGGTGAGGGGAAACGACAAAGGAAACAAGTAGAGGGACCAACATGACATTGAGGAGAGATAACCTACAAGAAGATAAAAAGGGGAAAGGGAAGTGAGACCAAGCTCGAGGGATCCCTGAGGTGATAAATCCTCCATTTTTCCATTTCCATGAATGAAAAATGAGGCCATAATGAGTTGAGATAAGGGACATAAGGATAATTATGTCCATAGGTGTATTCATAAGGAAGTGCAGGGTATAGAGGATGGGCCAGAGTGGGGGAAGGTACCTGCGAGACGTCATCAGAACAAGGCAGCTAAGAGAGTGACGATGAGACATGAACAATCCATCACAAATGGTGGAGGAGGAGTTATATCCCATGGCATGAGGTGATGGGTGATGGTCGGGGCTCGCAGGTTCCATCTAACTGGGATGACACATGGTGGATTTCCTTAGTTGGTATCCCCATGTCTCTTTTCTTCCCTTTCAGTCTATATCAGGGGGCATGTTCTACCTTGGTAAGGGAAATAAATTCAGAATGTAGAGGGGAGTGAGGAACAATATCCAAAGCTAATTCCGAGGGGTTTTTTTCTCTGTTGATTCCCTCATTTGATAATCGATTAGCTAGTTTAATGTCTGACCTCTTCACATGTGAAGTTATGATGAATTGGAACTCAAATACGAGATATTGGATTCGCTCCAAGGTGTTGGATAATCTCCAACTAGTGGTGACTTTACTTAAGGGATATCTACATTTCCTTTTCTGAAGCATGCAAATGGTAAGATGCGAGTCTCCTTCTATGATGAGAATTTGATAATGCTCTCTGAGGGAAATATTAAGTCTTTCTTCCAATGCTTGTATCTTGGCCAAATTATTGTTTTCTATTCCAATCAAACTTGCATGGATTCTTATGATCTTTCCCATGTTGTTATGAAAGTCTCCTTCATAACTGGGCAGGATTGGATTTACTTTATAAGTGCCATCAAAGTTCAGCTTGAGGAAGCTAGCAAGAGGGGGATATCAAGAGGATAGAGGGGTGTCGTTGGGGGAAGGGAAATGGTATCAAAGGTGGGGGGGGTGGGGGTGGAGGTTGAGACTTTGTAGAATACATAGTTCTTGTGGGGAACATTTCTAGTCCTGGGGTGACCAAGGGGAAGTTAACATTTTTTACCTTATGTTATGCTTGGTTTTGGAACAAATAGAGGTTTCCTCTAAATATTCATTTTTGAAGATGAGGAGACTTCGTTCTTTCCAAATTTCCCACAAAATAAATACAAGAAGAAGATGTTGGGATCGATTGACAATGGAGTTGGAATAGAAAGAAATTCGCCAGTGGGATATGGATGGAGTGAGGTTGTCCCTTTGACGATCTATGCTTTTCAAGAGGAGTGATCCTTGGTCCCAGAGAGAAGAGGATAATGGGAAATATTTGAGCAAATGTTCCATTGACTCCTCATTTTGTTTGCAAAGATGACAAAATGTCGGGCCATGGAGTCAATGTTTGAACAAATTTTCCCAAGTGAGAATTTTACCTTTTCTAAGAAACTAAGGAAGAAGGATACCTTCAACCATAAATTATGAGCCCATATTTTTACCCATAGATATTGCATTGGAAGCTATTGATTACCTATGGCAAGCTGATAAGCCTCCTTGAGAGAGAAACAACTTGTTGATTGATATCCCCATATTAACCTATCATGTTATATTTGTATGTGAATTTTTCTCTTCAATAGGTATTTCCATAATGTGATACAATCCAATTGAGGAGGAAGAGGGTTCCATTCTTATTTGGGGATCCATCTTCTCCATATGTCATCTTGATTGAGAGGGAGCTAGTGTTGATGTATCCAAAACTTGTTTTTTGCAATCATGATATCTCTGAGAGAAGTAAATTATATATTTTCGTGAAGGGGAGGGAGTTGTTCCTAAGTGTAATCCTAGAAAAACATTGATTTTTCATCTCTAATCTCCTAGAAGTAGTGGGAGTGAATGAGGTGTTCATTTTTCTAGATTGTGTTCCATATGAGGCATCCCATGATATTTCCTAAAATTATAAAAAGGTTCTGAGTCTCTTTGAGAGGAAAATACTTCTTGTGCTAGAGATGGACTAAAAGGGTGTTCTTGGAAGTTAACCATTTCCACCATGTTTTTCCTCCAAGGAATAAGCTAAGTATTTCAGCATCTTTGAGGCCAAGACCTCCTTTGAGTTTTGGAAGACAGATCTTATCCCAGGCAACAAGTGCCCATTTGTTTTCCTTTCAAGCTCCTCCCGAAAGAAAATTTCTTTGGAGGTTGCAGACAACTTTTAGGATGGATTTTGGAGCAACTAGAGCCTAGAAAAAATAGAGAGTCATGACTTGAAGTACATATTTGAGAAGGACCAGTCACCCAACTACATTAGGAACTTTTAAGGAAAAATTAGACAGTTTCTTATTCATTATGGAGAGACAGTCCTCCGAATATGAGTTTCAAAGCCCATTTTCAATGAGAGGGGCATTGAGGTATTCAGATGGAAGAGATCTCCTTTTGAATCCAAGGATCCTTGATATATGAATCTATATAGCAAGGGAAGTATTAAAGAAATAAATTTTAGATTTTGAGAGATTGATGGTTGTACCTGACGCCTCCGTCAATTATGAGAGGACTTATAGGATTGATATGGTTTCACTAAATCTGGGTTAAGCCATAAGCATTGTGTCATCAACAAATTGTTGACGTGTAAAAGGTTTTTTCTCATTATGAATGCATAGTCCTTTCATTTTATTTTATACTATAGTTTCTTTGATATCCCTAACAAATCCCTCCACGATTAACATAAAAAGGAAGGGTGAGATGGAATCACCTTGTCTGATGCCATGTGAAGGAGAGAAGGTGGAAGAAGGGAAACCATGGACTAGAATTGAGAAAAAAATTGAGGAGGTGAGAAAGAGTACCAAATTGATCCAAGATGGGGAAAAACCAAATGCATAGAGGATTTGATGAATGTATTTCCATCTTAATTTCTTAAAATAATTTGACATGTCCAATTTTAAGAGAATGTCTGGGGTATTGGAGGTTTTGAGAGAGTGAATAAATTCGTGGGAAAGGATGATCCCATATAAAAAAATTCTTCACTCCACATAGTTATTTTTATCTAGGGATATTAGAGAGGGAAGAAGATATTTTAACCTATTGGCGATGACCTTTGTGATGATTTTATAAATTACAATGCAGAGGGATATTGGGAGGAACTTAGAAGGTTCTTCCGATTTTTATTCCTTCGGAATCAAGAAAAGAAAGGTGGCATCGAGAGCTAGGATTACATTGGAGTGAATTCAAGAATCTTCCACCAAGGCCCATATATCCCATTTTAAGAGCATCTGGTAGGCTTGAAAAAATTCAAAGGTGATCCCATAAGGACAAGGAGATTTTTAATTTTTCATGTCAAACAATGCTTTCTCAACTTCCTTAAGAGACATGGGTTGCATGAGGGAATAATTATACTCAGAAGAGAAAAATGACAAAATGTTCTTAGTGATTTTTTGAATAGATGGTCTACGGTCCTCTTCTCGTTCTATGAGAAGATAATGGAAGTAGTTGACCAATTCTTGTTCTACGGTGTTATCCTATGTCATATTGTTTCCCTGATAGTCCTTTTTGGATATGATATGATTATGATTCCCACATTGTATTATCGAACTATGGAAGAACTTAGAATATTTTCCCTTCTTTGAGCCAGGAATTTGAGATGTTTGCTTCGAGAGTATTTCCTCATGTTTCTCTCGCTCATTGGTTTGGGATTGAAGTCGTTCTTCTTCCTTGATCAACTATTATTTTCTTCCTTCATGGATCATGGCTTGTTGGACGTGCTCCATCTTTGTAGCACTTTTTTTTTCACTTGAAAGATATTGCTAAACTCCTTCTTGATCCAAATTCTTAATTTATGGTTGATGTATTTGAGTTTATGTTGAAATCGATACATAGGAAATATGGAATTTGGGTTGAATTCTATCCACCAAGATTTGATGTTTTTTTTAAAGTTAGGGTGGTTCACCTAGAAGATTTCGAAGAAGAAAGGTTACTTGCGGATGATTATATGAAGGTCTATGTTGAGCATAATTTGCCAATAATCAAAACCTGAGGGTAGAATAATGGGCAAAGTGTGAATTCCAACAAGGAAAATTGATTCAGAAAAGTGGTCAAGATGGGAAGTGACTTGATGTTGGCCCCTTCTGCGATTATTTCAAGTGAAGATTCCATTGGAAGTTTCAAGGTACACCAAGTTAAGGCATTGAATGGTGTCAGTAAAGGATTGGGAGTCATGATTGAACCACCTTAGACCTCATTTATTTTCAGTGAGAGAGGTTATGATATTGAAGTATCCCCTAATAAGCCAACCATGATTGAGATTTAAGGGTTGTAGAAGTTGCAGGGAATTAAGGAAATGAGTCTTGTATGCAAGATATTTGGGGCCATAAACATTTTTTAGGAAGGTAGCAATGGAGGGGCCTACAAGTTGAAATCACATATAAAGAGAGTTTTTGGTGGAAAAGAAAGTGGACATAGTGATTTTGGGGTGGTTTCAGAGAAGTGTGAGACCACAGACTGCTTCTTGCACATGTAAGGATATAGATTGAGATCCTATCCATATGCAAAAGGCCAGGGATTGAATAAGGTTATGGGTGAATTTAGTTTCTTTAATCATTACAGAGAATTTTTTTCCTTGAAGTATTTTTTTTTTGAGAAGCCTATGCTTCGTTTTACCATTGAGGCCTCTAATATTCGATGATGTGATTTTCATGATGAATGTGGGGGGTTCAATGGAAAGGTGTCTTTAATTATGGATATGCATCCTGGATTTACTAATAAATCTCTCAGACCTTTGAGAATTTGTTGATTGGTATGTCTACCTCTCTTTTTTCCTCTTTGGGATTTTTTGAGGGACATGAAGAGGAAGGTTTGATACCTAGAGATGGAACAAAGATCATACCTTTTTTTTTTGGTTCACTGAGAATTTGATTGTGAACCAAAGTATCCTTCAGAATCTGAGCTTGTTATTCAAGGATTGAGGTCAGGTCTTGACACTTGTAGGATACTGCAATGAATTTTAGGTCAAGGTCCCTAAGTTCCATGTCCTCGCCATCATAAGAATTTCATTGTTCTTATGGGTCTTCCTGCATATCTTCCTCACCTTCTTAGTTGGTAGTTGCATCTTGGCTCATCGTTTTACGTCTCTTAGATTTGTCCTCTAATGAAGATTCCTCTGTGGTGATATTGTCCTACAAAATTTGTTAGTCTGATTGAGATTCCTTTGTTTCTTCTTCATGGGGGATGGTTTCAAAGTATTTTTCGCATTTGAATCCCTTGTTATATGGTTTTGGGTTGGGATTCTTCTATATTTTTTCCTAGATGAAATGTTTTCAAAACCCTCAGCGTTCCGAGTAGATGCAGGAGGGAGGATGGTTGATTGGGAATTCAATGGGTAGTCTCTTAAGAGGTGGTTTTTTTCATGACAACGTCGACAATGAAAATGGATGTGCTCATAATCGAGGGTTTGTACCCATTCATTTCACTGGTAATAGATATTGATTGATTCTGGGAGAGACTTGGAAAGATTCATGTACACACAGATTCAAGCATAATCTGTGTAATGACTTGTATTTGTGATTTCTGATGTTTTAATGAATTTTCCAACAGTGTTTCCAATGCCTTGTAGGATTTCCTCATCCCAAAATTACTGTGGAAGGAATATAGTCAAATAAAAACTGGAGAAGTAATGAAATATTCCTTTTTAGGGAAGAAACGTTATTTCCAAGGCCTGAAATGAAGTCCCGGTGAATTAAAGAAGTAAGGGTCGTTTTCAAAAACCATGTCATGATCCTTTGAGTTAGAGAAAATGGTGATAAAGAAGCCCTTTGATCCCAATTTTAGGTCAATATGGCTCTTGATTTTCCATGTTTTTATCATACTCCTGCATGAATTGAATGTAATTCCCTATTCTCTTTGTTCTCACTTCATATTTTGGATATTCAAATGCTTTGGGTAAGCAACTAGTTGTGGAGATGTGGTTGGGAGATGCTTCCTTTCTTTGATTTGGGCCTATAGGTTGACTTGAAGGAATTGGTTTCTTTCCTTTCTCATATCTAGACAAAGT
The DNA here is from genome assembly GCA_009831015.1 of Picea engelmannii. Lineage (NCBI taxonomy): Eukaryota > Viridiplantae > Streptophyta > Pinopsida > Pinales > Pinaceae > Picea > Picea engelmannii. Next base: position 211,089 of record ML792885.1, on the reverse strand, counting down.
ATCGGTCTCTTGGGTGCAACGCAATTGGGAGGAGGAGGGGACGCGAGGGCCATTCTGACATCCTTCCAGAATATGGTTGTAGGAGGGAGCTCTGCTCCCTCCTCCAACTGAAGTCATGGAAAAGGAGGAAACTCTAAAGATGGGTGTGAATAAAACCATAAGGGTCGAAGAGTCGCAGAGGTAGATTCTTTGAATAACTACAATATGTTACACATACTCATAAATGATGAAATTGAAGACATAGAGACCTCTTTTTGTAGATTACAATTATATAAATATTTTTAAGAAATATTATTGTTCTTAATTTTTTCTATTTTTTTGTCACATATCTCATTCATACATAAAATATGTTATCATGTTGATGCTAAAACTTTTAATTTCTCAACGATTTCAAACAAAACTATATGTTGCACTACTAGGTAGTTACCTCTACATGCTTAAAATATAAACCCATTTTCATTATGTTAAGACCTTCAAATGATGCACTAAAACTTGACATACTAAATTTTGGGTTCATCTACTTTAATAAATTTAAAAAATTAAAAGAGTCTTAATTTCTTTTTGGAAAAATACCTTCACACTAACTCCTTGTAATGTACATTTGTACCAATTTTCATTCATTTATTCCATTATTTAGGTACTCAAACACTACACAAACACATACATATACCCAAGAATGTAAACACTACACAAACAAATACATATATCAGTCATTCTCTCCAAGAAAATAAATTGTGAACATTAGAAAAAATCCAAATTAATATAGCTATGAAAATTTTCAATAAATAAAAACTATATATAGGTTATTCAACTTTCTACATTTCATTTTTTACTAAAATATAGATTCTTTGCGTTTTTTGCATAGGTACTTCAAAATATATGTGCAAATCAAAGGATATCTCTTCTTTCTTATATCTATTGCATTTAACATATCCAAATATATCATCATTAACTTACAATGTCCCATACATTATCAACACCCTTTTCCACTATTTTATGAAAAATGTTTCTTATGGTATTCTCAATATAACATGGAGAAAACAGGTATCAAAGGTATTCTTGATAGTTGCTCAGGGAATTTAAAGTTTTTCTTCCCAAAATGTGGGTGAGTCTACCAATATGTTTGTTTGTCACAAAGATTATGAATCTAAATACAATTAGGTGAATACTTAGCGTGGAAAAAAATTAAACAGTTGAACATTAAAAGTGGATGTGGTAAAAAAATGAAGTCCGAAATCTAAAAACCATCCCAAGAGAACAACCCGTGCTTTGAAGCCTGTCCATAAACTAAAAGCCTCTTACCCTATCTCTTCAATGTCGTTTAGCCTTGGTAATTAAGTCGGATGAAACATGATCCCTGTGATCCGAGACGCTGTAAATAACCATATTTTTTTGGGTAAATTTTCTCTTATTTTATAATCAAACAAATCTTTTGACAAAGTGTCGTTTATCATTTTATAATCAAACAAATCTTTTGACAAAGTGTCGTTTATCATTTTATAATCAAACAAATATTTTGACAAAGTGTGGTTTATCATTATATATTTATATTGTAAATTATATATTGTTAATATGGTTGATTTTTTATTGTATTAATATAGATTGATTTATTATGTATGGATATATTTAATCTCTTGAATTGTAAACATGTAAAATTTGACTAAATATTTTACTTTTTATTAAGAATTTTGCATTACACATCTCCTTTATATGGGAAAGTACAAAGCATCTATTAAGCAGATAAGATTTTTTTTTTCAATTGTTATATATATATATATATATATATATATATATATATATATATATATATATATATAATTTTTATATATATATATATATATATATATATATATATATATATATATATATATATATAATTTTCTTTCTTATTTTAATAAAATATTATGAATTTTTTAAATATCACATGTTAAATCCATATTAAATTATTGAAGAAATTATACATTTCTCTCATACTGAGAAGTAGAAAACCCATATCAATAGAATAATATTTTTTTTCACTTTCAATTACTTTTATTGTATTTCACTCTCTCTATAAAGTTGATATAAAATTATTTTACTTAATGTGAATATTGAAATATTTTTTATGACTAACAATGAAATATTTTTTTGTTATTAATAATTTTTTAGATATCATATGTAACTCATGGAAAGAATTACATATTTTGTTCATAATGGAGTGTGGAAAACTTCTTTTAAAACAAAAAACTCCTTTTAACACCAGAAAATCAAAACTATTTACATGAGTTTAAGTTTTTCATTTTTATTTATAATCAATATACTTAGATATTTACATTGAGAAAATTGATCAAACATTTAATAAAAAAAACCATTTTAAAACATTTGAGAAAAGTTAATTCAAAATACTATAAGTTTAAAAAAACAAAAAACTTTTGCTTCAGGGTGTTTCAGAATTTGCATTTGAAAATTTTGATTTTCACTTCAAGCTAGGCATTAAAACTTATATTTGAAATGTCAATTAAGGTATATATATACATACTCGATTAAAATTTATATTTGAAATGTCAATTAAGGTATATATATACATACTCGACATAGACTTGTAGGCTCCCCTAGCAAACAAAACTCACATCTTAACTAATAAGAATTGGCAACAATTTTTCCATATAATTGATGATAGTCTTTTCAAGAATTAATATTAAAAACAAATATTTAAAATAAAAATTGTAACATAAACTTTTACGTTACAAATAACTATAAAAACAATTTCATCCCTTCATTTACTTTATTGAGATAAAAATATTTTAAAATATCTTTCCAAAACCACAATTATGAAAGATTGATAATTAATAAAAGTTAATTTTGAATATAAAATTCAATTTTAATCACAACATATGCTATGATTAAAAACAATTTCACACATTCTTTTATTCTATTGGATTAAAATTATTAAAAAAATTGTAATAGTGTAATTCGACAAGCACCCTTGTTTATAAGTATTTTTTGCCACAGTTTAAATATTCTATATATTTATTTATCTTTGTATTTTTTTATAAGTTATTTAAATTTAACAAGAAATTTAAAAAAATAATTAAAAGTACAAATTTCAATGTTTAAGATTAAATATTCGATTTATATATTTAAAAGCGCAATTTAAATAATGTAAAATTATAATTTTGTTAACAAGATTTAAATAATACATACCTAAAAAAACATAAAACTTTAGACTGTGCGATGACTGTCCCTAAAAATAACATATAGCAGAAAAAACACCATGTAGCTTCGTTCATATATCTATAGCATCTCGCAACATACCATCATTAGCTTATGCCATACATTGTTAACACCCTTCTCCACTATTTTTTGAATATATATATA
>ML792885.1:165901-207593 GCA_009831015.1 Picea engelmannii | reverse complement strand
TATGTTACTCTCTATATAACTCGAAAAAGCAGGTATCAAAGGTTATCAAAGGTATTCTTGATAGTTGTTGAGAGAATTTAAGGTTTTTTTTTTCCAAAATGTGGGTGAGTACACCAATATCTTTGTCTCTCATAAGATGATTATCCATCTAAATAAAAAATTAGGTGTATAATAAGTAGCGTGAATTCTTTTTAATAGTTGAACATTAAAAATGGATATGGTTAAATAATGAAGTCCCAAATCTAAATACCATCCAAAGAGAACAAACCGTGCTTTGAAGCCTGTCGAGAAACTAAACGCCTTTTACCCTATCTCTTCAATGTTGTTTAGCCTTGGTAATTAAGTCGGATGCAACATGATCATGACCATCCGAGACGCTGTAAATATGTTTTTTTTTTATTTTTTTCTTATTTTATAATTAAATAATTTTTTAGACAAAGTGTTTATTACATAGTTGCATGGGAACCATTTTGGACATTTATGAAACTTTTTTCCTAAGTTTCAGAAGTTCTAGGAGTTGAGTTTGGAATTAGTTGAGAATGTCCTTAATTGGTTGAGAACTTTTTTAGAAACATAGGAATTTTTTGGGAGCTTCAACATTAAAGAAATGGGAGTCTGGAAACAGGTTTCCTAAACAAAGATGTTTAAAGTTTATATATGTAAAGTTTAATTTTAAAAAAATGTTAAAATTGTATATATGTATTTTCAATTTTGTTTCTCATTTTCTAATTAAATATTTAGGGATATTAAAGTTTTATTGTGTTAAATATATTAATATAATTATTAGCACAAGTTAAATTAATAATTTTAATATTGTATTTGTTATAATAGGAGAAACATTGTCTTCTATTGACCTTCAATTTTATTAAAATAAGATTTTAAATGTATCAATATCTTGATACATTGTAATCTAAAATATCATTGTAATTTAAAATATTTTTTATTCCCAACTTTCCCACTTTTAGGAAACTGGTGGTTTATTATTATATATTGTTAATGTGGTTGATTTTTTATTGTATTAATTTATATCCATTTTAACTCCATATTTATTATATATGGAGAGGGGAAATTTCTTTAGTTATAAATCTTTTTTTAGAACTCAACATTTGAGTAAAGGTTTGTACTCTCCATGATAGAATTTTTTAGTCTCAATTATTTAATATATAAAATTGATATTGAAATATTTTACTTTTTATTAAGAGTTTTGAATTACACATCTCTTATATATAGGGAAGTACAAAGCACATATTAAACAAATAAGAAAAAAAAAATCCAAGGAAAAAAGGGTAATTTTATATCATCTGATGAGAACAAAATTAAACTATGTAGATACACTTTCAAACAGTATTCCTGAGAAGTTGTTTTGTCTATAGACTTGTTACTGGTGTAGCACAGAGATGTCCTTCCTGTAATGGCCATTGTGATATGAAATCAGTTTGGATTATACAAAATATGGTTCATCAAAGAAGATTCTTACATATAGTATATGTTGTCTTTTATGTTTACAAAAAAGGTTGATGTAGGTGTTCATGAATGTGATCATTTAGGAAATCAGTTAATTTCCACTGGCCCAATGCCAAGTTTGTCCCTTCTTTCGACCTGATGTCCGCTTCTTTGTTTCTTTCCATGTAAACATGTGGACAAGTGAGAGAGTCAAAAGAGGTCTCTAAGAAATTGATGTCTTCCACTATATTAGAATGTCTAATGTTTGTACAACTTTGTGTGTCATTAATCCATTTAATGGCATTCATTGAATCTCCAAAAACAATAAGCATTTTACATATCTTTTCAAAGGTGAAGGCAATGAGTAGTTTGAGGCTCATCAATTCTACATAATTTTTTGTTCCCATCCCTAGTCCAATAGTCAGGGTAAAATAGTGGGAGTCTGAGAAAAATAAAATCTCGCCTCCCCCGCATCTGTTATTTTGGGAAGCTCCATAAAAAAAACCCCAAGGTTTTGATTTATCAATTTCTTGCTCCAGAAAATTTATAATCCTGACTCTCTCAAGAGTAGGAGAGTATGAAGAGAAAAGGGAAATACTTTTAATTGCTATGATTTCTGGAGCCAAGGATACATCATTAAAAACGAGTGTGTTTCGAGCTACACAAACTCCCCATATTATCAAAAGTGGTAGAGCTCTAAAAACCTTATTTTCTTTGTTTGACCACCAGTACTGCCAGGTTTGTTCCAAAGAAAGGTCGTTCCAACTACATTGATGTTTCAAATTTCTTGACACTTCAGTCCAGACGTCTTTTATGAATCAACATTCCAAAAAGATATGGAGTGTTGATTCTCCTACTGATTTACAAAGGGAGCACCAACCATGGCCATAGTTAATTCTTTTTTGAATTATATCCCAAGTCGACACCTTATTTTTTAAGACATTCCACGTGAAAAGTCTTGACTTTTTCGGTCATGCCAGCTTCCAAAACAATTTCCACCACCAAACTAGCTCTCTTTGCACCAAATCTAAATTTAATTTGATATAACCATCCTTGGGCGTATAGATTCCTGAAGTAGCCAAGTCCCATATAAGTTCGTCCTCATAATCCATGAGTTTGGTATGTGATCTTTTTAGGATTGTTATATACCTTTCCATCTCTCCAGCGTCCTCTTCTTCTAAGCCTAACTCATTTACCAATTTCCATCCTTGGTACCAAATGGTTGTTTGTCCTAGATCTGCAAGTTTGTTTAAAGTATCAAAACCCAGGGTTCTCAATAGGAAGATAAGTTGTTCTGGAAATATGTGTTGTCCTTCACAGTCAGCCCAAGGATCTGCTCCAAATTTGACCCGTTGTCCATTTCCTATCTGCCAAGCTAGGCCTTCCCCTATGACTAAGAACGAGTTGACAATTGCCTTACAAATAACCGAAACTCCTTTCAGGGATATTTTATTCCTAATCCATGTCTCCAAAGAGGCTCACTCAATATATTTTTGTAACACCACTGTGGTCCATAGAATAGAAGAGCTTATTGGATGCCTGTTATAGCCCTATGTTTCATAGGATCAACTGTTGACTTGAAATCTCTCCCTCTAGTTGTATTTTTGTTGTAAATAATATTTTATTCTGAAAAGATTTACAAAAGAAAGAAAGAAAAAGAAAAGGAAGAAAAAGAAAAGGAAGAAAAAGAAAAATAAAAGAAAGAAAAAGGAAAAGGAAAAAGAAATAAAAGAATAAAAATAGAAAAAAGAATAAAAGAGGGTATAAAAGAAAAAAGATGAAAACCCCTTGCAATAAGTTGGCTTGATCCATACTATCTAACCATGGTCAAGTTCTTTAAATTTGTGCAGATAGGTTAGTGAATAAATTGGGATAAACAGTTTAATCTTATCCTAATTAGATAGGATAGTGAATAATCTTGGCTAAACAATATACACTTAGCCAAGTGTCTTAGATTAGAATAATTGTTAACCCAACAGTCTAATATGGGTTAATTTTGCTAGGTGATTAGAGTAGGATATAGGTTAGTATGCTTTCATTTCAATAAAATTGATGAAAAGTCAGTTAAATTCTTTGATTTGTGTTAAAATGTTGTATTTTGACCCCTTGGTGACAAAAATGGAGGAAGGGGAGTAGCGAAAAACCCATAAAAATACTTTATCCTAAGTTTTGTGGTGATATATTATGTTTGGAACTTTCTGATAAAAGGCGCTCTAATCTCAGTGGTCAATTAGGGTGCGCTCAGATCTATGGCTGGTAGAGGATATCAGAACTCCCCGACCATTCTACCTTTAACGGTTGTGGGGGGGAGTTATGAGTTGGTGGTATTCCCAAGCAAGCCCCTCATAACATGGTACATTCTTGTTAACTTGGACCCCCGTCGCTCATTACCATTTACCACCTATCCCCCCTTCCGATTAAACCACCAAACCAACATTCTATACCATCTATGCACTCCATTGTCACACTCCAATACTCTGTAACACCCCAGGTTTCCAAACCCCATTTTAAATAATGTATTGTTACAATGTTGAGAGGCTTGAATGCCGAAACAACTATTAAAGGGCTAGCATTCCAAAGAAATTTAATCTTTTGATCATTATTAATAATAAACACATCGTTGGCTGCTAGACGGACAAGGAATAGAGTTATAGGGGGCTATGATTCCACAAGAGAGGGGGCTTGAGGGGATAAATATTTATTTTCTATTTTAATTACCATTTTTGTCTAAGGAAGGGGATCAATTACATGAGCTTATTGGGGAAGGTCGGGAGGTTCTTGATTCCCCACGAGAGATGCTTTAACCCATCCTTGGTCTGATTGTGGGGTTGGTCGTTGGTCATTGGCTTGTCCGCTCCTTCCCTTATGTATTTCGTACCATTATTTCCCTAATGTCCTTCCATGCACTCACTTACCCATCCATTGATCCATCCTCACCTACGTCTTGGCTTGGTAAAGGGAAAGGAACTGCTAAGAATTAGCCATGGCATAGTTGGTTGTAATGGTCGTTTGTGCAATCCAACCATGACTTGGGGCCTGCATGTCTGAGATGCATTGGTATATGCCCTGTTTTTCTCACAATTGCGAGTCCTGAGAGTTACAACATTAAGCTTCTGGACCAGCTGTGTTGGAGGGACTTGGAAAAAGGAGAAGGACTACCTAAGGGACTGCATGGCAGAGAAGGGTGGAGGTCCATTCTCTTGGGCGGTATAGGCTGGGTATAAGAGAGTTGGGTACTTGGATTGTTGTGGGTGCTGGGAAACCTGTGAGAGCTTGAGAGCTGACTGGTTTGGGAACCCAAGTACACTATGGAACCATCCTTTTGGATTCATAGCCCTGGCTCGACGGTGACACTATTGTTGAGATTTGGAGCAGTGGTGTCTACAGTTGGGTGGAATGTCCTTGGTCTGCAGCCAGTTGGTGTCTCAGTTTTATAAATATAAGTGTTCCCTATTGTGATATTATTATCTATGTATGAATGTATTCCGCTATTTATTTTAGTTATTGTTTAACTAAATCTTAGATTATGCATGCGTGTTGGATATTGTTGTGCATGTTGTTAAATCTTGTACCTTGTGTGTTCTTATTAATTAAATAAGGTATCGGTAAGAGTACAAACTCCAAGGGTGGGCTTGAAGGTAGCATGCCCCGCCCTATCGATGGTTGGGGATGTTACAGATTGGTATCAGAGATTATGGTTGAAACATTGGGCCAGTATGTGCTGGGTCTGTTGGTTAGAGTCTCAGGGTAGAGATCGAACTCTGACAGTGAAGTTGAAAATCTTAGGAGGAATGGTGTTGCAGAAACTACGTAGGAGATAGAATGCCATACACCTGTTGTAACAGATTCGAAGGATTGTGACAGTTGTACGAGCTTTGTAGGATCATGAACTACAACAAAGGGTTTAAAAGGTGAGAAATACTTTATGTTATTAGTTGATGATTATACAAGAATGACTACAGTTTTCTTTCTCAAGAATAAGTCAGAAGCTTTTGAAAACTTCGAGATCTACAAGGAAATGGTTGAAAATGAAATAGATTCAAAAATGAAATGCTTGATATATGATAATGGAGAAGAGTTCACTTCAAAGGAATTTATGGAAAACTCCAGTAGTCATGGAATAAAAAGGAAATTCTTCGTTGCTAGGACACCTCAATAGAATGGAGTTGTTGAAAGAAAGAATAGGATAGTAAAGAAAATGGCTCGAACAATGCTAACGGATTCCAAATTGACAGATATTTTTTGGACATAGGCAGTGCATATAGAAGTTCACATTCAAAAGAGAGTAATGCTAAGAAACAACACTAACAAAACTCCCTATGAGTTATGGAAATGAAGACTAGCAAACATGAAGCACTTCATAGTTTTTGGAAGAAAATGATACATCAAAAGAGAAGATGGTAGAATGAGAAAGTTTGACTCTCGTGTGGACAGAGGAGTACTTGTTGGTTAGTCAAGTACAAGGAAAGCATACAAGTGTTACAACCTGAGATTGAAAAAAGTTGTGGAAAGTATCAATGTAACAATTGATGAAACAAGTCGACAAGAATTAAAGGAAGAAGAAAATGAATCAATGGAACAACTTTACGAAGAAGAAAGAGAAGATGAAAAACAAGTAGAAGGGGAAGATGAAGAGGATGTGACAGTAGATGAAGAGAAAGTTCAACAAGTGCCTCCAAAGACACCTAGCAAACAAGTACAAAATAATCATTCTTCAGATTAGATTATTGGAAACAAAGATACAAGAGTTGAGACTAGAAGAGTAATACGTTCAATAGAACAAACCCACCTAGCACTCTCATATACGATTGAACCAACCTATTTTGAAGAGACCAACAAGGATGAATTTTGGAATAAGGCCATGGATGAAGAATTGTATCAAATAGAGAAAAATGACACTTGGGAATTGGTTCCAAGACCAAAGGATAAGAATGTTATCGACACAAAGTGGGTATACAAGAATAAATTGAATGAAGATGGATAGGTTACAAGGAACAAATCTAGATTGGTATGTAAAGGATATGCACAGGTTGAAGGAATCGACTTTGAAGAGACATTTTGTAACATCCCCAAAATTAAATTATTTTTGAATTTGAAATTTCTTAGGAAAATTATTTCGTTTTTGGTAAATTCGAATTTGGAATTTTTTTTCCATTTATGGAAATTCCAAATTTCGAATTTGGTTAATTCTAATTAATGATTATGATTGTTGGGCAGAGATCTGATCTAACTCAACTAACTACTTGACTATGACACTTGTATGAAACAAAATATTTTATAATTATTGCAGGAGGACAAATGGAACAACCATGTTGAAATCAACTGACCATGACTCCATGAGTGGGGAACATGTTGGAACTACCTCAAGGCTGATTGTTACAAGTGGAAAATCCAGAATTTGACCATGGGAAACTCCTAAAAATCAAGGATTTGGAAAGTTGGGAAAACTTCTAAGAGGGAAAATGACCTAGGCACTTTTTCTTTTAGATATAGAGCATATGTGAGGAGGCAGGACATTGACTCATATGTTGTGGAAAAATTACTAACTCTTGCTGCCATGAACACTACTAGTTGAGTGTGAGGCAAGGAGAAGACTGCTAAAAAGTTGAAAGGCATGTGCTAAGCAGGAGTTCTGAGTTAGCCCTCATGGATTCATGGTCAAGCTAGGGGGTGAACATGACAAGTGATTTGGATGGCCTGTTCTAAGGTTGGGTGGAATGTGGTTCTTCCATTTGTTATTCAACGACTTTTGTTTGGATATGTCTACCTACTCTCTCTCTGGTCAAATTTTATTTGAATTATTGATTGATAGAATGCATTAGTTTTAATCTGGGTGGGCTACTCAACTTATGAAAAGTATGTTGAAATGGGATGTACTGTAGGGTAAACCCTTACAGATTAACTATAGGTGTCAAGAAAAAACTTTCTTTTTATCTTGGTTAAGAATGGAATTTATTTATGGAGATATTAGAAAATACATCTATCTTAAAACGATATCATTTCAACCCTATGTTGAGAATCCCTATTAGTTACATAATGCTTATACATCTGAATAGTCATTTCTTTGTACATTGTTTTTCGCTCGTGAATACGCTAAAGGAGACTTCGAAAAAAAATTGAGATCTCTCTCTCTCTCTCTCTCTCTCTCTCTCTCTCTCTCTCTCTCTCTATATATATATATATATATATATATATATATATATATATATATATATATATATATGCGCACAGTCATATCACTATAGGGATTATAATTATACATATATGTGCAGTCTTATTCTTTGAAGCCTGGACGAATCATCCTCCGGAATTATTGTTGTTGGAGTAAAGAAAATAGTATAATTCTTACAGTTTTGTTATACCACTTTAGTAAGAAAATTATGGAAATAAGCTGGAGAAAGTTATAATGATTCATACATAATTTATCATATACCAATTACACAAGTAGAAATAAATATAAAGGGCTATTACAACCAGAATGTTTTAATGTAAATGAAAACAATTAATTCAGACAGTTATAATTAAATTTCTGGAAAGAAACGAATAGCTCAAATAGTCACAATAATAAAGCTCTGAGATGAAACGAATAGCCCAGGCAACCACAAACAAAGTCCTGGAAATAAAACGATACACTAGTAAATTAAAGAGAGTGAACATTGTACACCCTGGAACCATACCTTTCGTTATACATGAACTCACTGTAGTAAAAATTGAAAAGGGTCGGGCTATAGAAATAAACATAGGAATCCAAAGTAAACCCAAAAAGGGTACAAGATAGAATTATCGCACATAGATACATGTTGTTATTAATTCTAGAAATAAATGTGTAATTAGATCTATATACATTCAGGAAGGAAAAGGTTATTTTTCTATATAGTATGTAACTGTAAGTTCGGACTATATAAATATTAGACATTGAATATGTAGTATAAGACGATAGTCCACGATAAATAATTTTAAGTATTGGAGGAAACAAGAATGACGAGAAGAGTCGAATCAAATCATATAATAGTCATTGCATTAATTCAAATAGATAGGGAAGGGCCCTGTAACTTAATTTCAAAGGAGTTATTACATATATATCAACCAAACCAAAGAAAAATCAAGAGCACAAATGGAAATTTTCCTCCTTCTCTCCACAACAGTAAATCATGTGACTACTATACTTCACATCATTAATTGAGATTGAAATTGTGCCTTCACTATGTGAACGCCTGAAGAGTTTACGAAAGAAACTCGAATACCTTTTACGCCAAGGATAGGAACGCAACATTACGAATTTTTGCGCAGACGAAAGATCTACAAAGTTTTACCATTAAATATCAGTATTTATATGAAAGAAAGATAAACAAACAAATCAACAAAATGATAAATGTAGTAACAAAGTATTACAGAGTGATACTTAACTTATGACGAGAAGTCTCATGTTCTTCCCTTGTCTCTCCTAGATGGATAGGCGACTAGGATGAGGGGGAATGGTCCAATGACTCCTTGATGGGTATCCTCACATCAAAAGGGCCCATCATTAGTGTCGGTACCGAATCTCAAAATCTATTAATCATGAAAATGAAACAATAGACAGTACTAGGTTTCTTTACCATACAAATGATATAAATCATGTTGTGCGAAGACATAATATAAAGGTTTCACACAGAACAAAGACTACCTAACTATTGAGTCTAAAACCTCCCAGAACCAAATTACAGAGGGTATATTTTTATAAATTCAACAATCAATATAGAGATACCTTTCTACTGAATTCAAATGGTGTAGGTAACGATAATGACAATAACTTCTGTAAAATCAAAATGACTTTATATACCATAGGGTATCTTTAATGAACCGTTCGAAAATCGCAGAGGTCATTTTTAATGACACCAAACAAAAATGTTGTAGACATAAAGAAAGCAACACATGCGAAGGAACCAACTAAAACTTGATAAAATTGTAGAAGTATGGACTCACACCCTTTACAAAAAAAGGAAATAAATATACAATGTATTATGCAGTGGGACTATTCTTTCCAAAAGATAATTTCTCACACAGTCTCACAAAGATTTAACTTCAGTCCTCGACTTACGCTAATAGAGGGACTATGATAACAAAAAGTTACGAAACCCTAGGCCTCAAACCATAGACAAAGAGATATAGATGCATTCTCCCTAAACCAGAGGAGGAATGTTGATATCTTCAAAACGGATTGAGGAAGAATGACCAAATAATACCACTTCTCCAGAATGGGGATGACTCAGGAAGAATTATAGTGAAGTAACAATTAAGGGAAGTTTCAGCATAAAGAAAATGTAGAACATAAGTTATAGAACTATTACGGCTTCCACTATATCGATTTTTCCGAAAGATCCACTTTGGCATTCAACCATAGCAATACGTTAAACATACTTACTAGGGGAGTTAGACCACGCTATCAAATACACCGGTTAAACGACCTCCATTGACACAGAGCCTCTTTGAAGAAATCCACAATGAAAACAATAAACATGTTAAAACCCTAAGAGGAACCTTAACTACTTAGTTAAATGTTGAAGGTACAAAGAACGATTAGCCATGTGACGAGGGCTGAGTGGGATGACCAGAGTAGATGAAGAGCTAGGCGAAAGTATCTTTTTTTACACTCACACTAGATTTCATTAATAGCCAGATCAGAGTTTAATTTTCACGCCTGTCGAGAACCTTACCCTCACATTGAAGACATACGAAGTAAAGAGGGTAACTCTAGTTAGTACCTCGATTCAAAGAGAGTCATCGTTCAGTTGAGATACCGAGCGGTTTAGTTAGGGTTAACCGAATTGGTTCAGATGGAAGCTTATAATTACAAAAACCTTTATGTAAATGGTAACTGACAGACCTTCAACCAACTGTTAGTTACAAAGAACTATGTTCGGGGTCTTTGGTCTTACAAAGATTAAATGCCAATATTTTTATGTTAATCCAACTTTTGCCACTAAGGGTGTACTCCTAACCACCTGCATGGTGCATAGTATACGAGTTTCTTTTAGGCCAATGGAGATTACTCTTGCGCACTAGTATAGACGTGTTTTGTTAGGGTAACTTTAGGACTAATGTGAATGTTAGAGTGATGGAAGGTTATTCATTTAGGAATTTTGTTCCTTGTATGTTAGACTAGAAATAAATGTCAACATTGATAATCATATTATAAGAAAAAAAAAAAAAAACCTCATCAGAGTTTTTCAATGGAGACATTTTCCACCTTCCCCTGATTATGAGTCTAATAATTGAATTTGGAGATTAATTTTCCTTAGAATTTTTTTTTATGACTAATTTGAGGTACATTACATATGGTATCAGAGCAAAGGTTACAACACTTGGACCTTGAACAGGACCACATTATTTACTTATCACATATTTTTGTTTATGTAAAACTAATAAACCTTTACTACTACAAACATTAAACACGTTTTTGTTTTATGTTAATTGATGTAGGAGCATCTCCCACGTCAAGCGAGCTAGCACGGACACAATCGGACAGTTGGACGAGCACCAGCACAAATTTTGAAAATCACCTTGAAAGTTGTTGCGCGATTTTAAATGAGCCATTAAGATGAAGCGTACTTGTATAATGTAATAGAACCTTGAGAGATTTCTCTCGTCCTTACTAGGTAGGAGGCATTTAAAGTAGTTAATGCAGGTAGATAGAATTTAATTCTAGATTAGACTATTTTAGAGCGCAAGAGGGAAATGGGATATAGACACCCTCATTGTGTATTGTAACATTATTGGAGATGAAGAATTGGAGCATAGGAGAAGCAGAGAGCTGTGAAAGAACACCCATGTACAGATATTTGGATTAATAGAAGAAGTTGATTCAAATTCATGGTTTTGTGTTTGTTCTTTGTGTATTGATGCTGAATGATATGCTCATGAATTTTTTCTTCCTGTTATACATTTTCTTTATATGTTGTGTATATGATTTCATGTTTGAGTTTGAAGTATGAAGGGAAATGGAAATGAGTTTCAATTGTTTCTCTATCTGAGACCAAGGTTCCTGCAAGGACTGCAGTGGAAGTGTTTGCAAGGAGTGCGTTGACATAGGGTTTAGATAGGGTAACCTTTTTTCTCGTTCGTTCAAAAGTGTAGTTGGAACAACAGTCATGCAAGGAGTGTGCAGGCCGAGTGGAGTCTCAGGGTTGTGAACCTGAGGGAAACATTGAGAGACTACTGCTGCAGGTGTGTGCAGAGTCGAAAGGATTCAACTCTTGGAAGTGGTTGAATGTCTTCCACAAGGAGTGCTTGCAAGGTTCTCTAAAAGACTCAGAGTTGGGAAAGCTCGAGAGGTATAGGACCTTCAAGTGACCATTGAAGGAGAGCGCAGAGAAGTTGTACTATAAAGTTTTCAAGAGGCATCATAAGTTCGTGCCGCAGGTGGATGAGTTCCACGGAGGAACACTTGATCATTTGCAAAAATCGCCAAGGAGGAATGGATGGTCAGAATTCTCTAAGGAGAATTCGCGAATTTCCATGAGTCGTTAGATCTCATAGAGAAACAGGGAAGATACGTCGGGTATTCCCAAAGGGTTCTAAGCTTAGGAGGGGCAGGACCGTAGATCTGAGTCACAAGGGCCGTCGGATCTACTCGTGGATTTTCCATATCGGGTTTTCGCGGGTGGTAGTCCCGTGAACTTGGCAACGGGAATCGCAAAATCACGATACGCGATATCCCGACGACTAAGGAATAGTGTGGGGGCCACAAGAGTCGACAAGTGGACATGTGGCACGTCATATTGGGTTTTCGTGGTGGGAAGTCCTGAAACAATTGCATTAGGATTTGCAATATTGTGAACCCCGAAGTGTACATAGAGTGAAGGACCATTGAATAGTCAACTCCCGAGTGTGTCGGAGTTTCGGCATATCGGGAGTCGAGAGTCGGTAAGACAAGCTGTGTGACATCGTGAGTACCGAATTCGCGATAGGGAAAATCCAGATAGGAAAGAGTCAGCGTTGACTGGTTGTCGGGTTTCGAGGATTCGAGAGTCCAACACTCGACCATTGACCTCGCAAAGTCGCGAAGTCCAATCTCCTAAGTGTAAAGAGGGGATCCCACAAGGATTTCTGTCGGTGCAGATTTCTCGATAGGGAAATAGAAGAGCGTCAAATTTCTTCAGGCCGAAAGGGAAAGAAGGATCCTATGTGCACTCTGACCTTATGACCTGTGGGTTGTGGGGTAGCAGACGTCGCCATCATTAATCATGGCAGCCCAGGATGACACAAAAATTAGACTTAATGGGAATCCTAAAAGGAGACCTCCAGAAGATCCAAGATATAATAGTGACAGAAGCTCACCTACTGAAGTTCTGGAAATGATGAGGAATCTGATTGTTGAGCTACAGGGTTTCAAAGAAGAAAATGAGAAACTAAAGAAGGAACAACAAGAACAAAAGGAAATAAATGAATTCTTGTTGCGAAGTATAATGACAAAGAAATCCCCAAAGGACAATAACCAGGAAGAAGAGGTCAATAAAAGGGCCTCCAAGAATTCTGGTCCTAAAGCAGAAAGAGGGGATAGCTCATATGAAGGTACACCTTCAGCTGAAGATAAAACAAAAACAGACCGGAAAATAAAATAGGTACATCACCTTGAGGGAGAATTTAAGAAAATCAAACCATCTACCTTTGTTGGGGAATCCATAACAGGGGAGGAAGTTGAAGCATGGTTACTGGACATCAAGAAGTATTTCCAGAAATACAACTATTCCAGCAATATGAGAGTTAGAATGGCCGTCTATAATCTAAAAGGAAGAGCTAGCATTTGGTGGCAAGACCTGAAATTGGCCAAGGGCCTAAAGGAGAAACAGATGGAATGGTATGACTTTAAGAAATACTTTAAGAAACAATACTTATATGAAATTTACTATGAAAGAAAAATGAAATAATTTTATGAGTTACAACTTGGTCAAATGGCTATGGAAGATCTGATAAACAAATTCTTTGAATTACTGAGGTTTGTACCTTATATCTAGGAGGATAAAGTGAAAATTCAGTGGTTCCTAAGCTGTTTACCACAGTACTACAAGGAAAAAATCAAATTTGATAATCCCAAGTCCTTAAGTGAAGTATTTAGAAAATTCTAGATGTGTTACGACCAATACAAAAAATAGACAGAATTTCCCAAGGCTTGGAAGGACAAGAAATCAGACTGAATGAACTAGCGGAAGAAGGGATACCAACCATCCCCTTACCAGAATGTAGCAAAAAGATTTCCAAGAAAATATTTTCACTCCAACAATCCAAATACACAAGGCAGCGATAAACCAGTAAATCTGGGAACAAAGAAGTTTGGGGACAACCCCCGCTAACCATTAAAGTGTTGGGAATGTGGAGAACCTCATCTAGGGAGGAACTGTCCACATTTAAATTCAACATCCAGAACTGTTGTTCACAATTTGCAGGAAACATCGACGGTGGGAGATGTGGGCAGAAGCTTACATCGGATAAATGAAGTTATAGATGGTCGACAAGTTGACCACCAGTCCTCTGTGGTAGAAATTGAAGGTAAATTTAATAACAATCAAATTTATGTTTTAATAGACCCGAGAGCTACATTAAGTTATATTACTCCCGCTACAATAGAATCAAATAAAATTAAGAAAACAAGACATGCAAAGTGTTGGCTGGTACAATTAACAACATGGACGAAAAGAAAAGTTGTTGATTTTATTCCTGATTTTAAGTTCAGTCTAGGTAGTCAAAACATAAAGACAAATCTGAACATTTTACCATTAGGATCTTATGATGTAATTATCGAGATGGATTGGTTAGAAAATAACAAAGCATTTCTAGATTGTTATGAAAAGACACTTAAGTATAAAGATGAAAGTGACATCACTAGGACAGTTCAAGGTATACAAAAACCAGTATCAGTCAGACAGATTTCAGAAATTCAATTCAAGAAATGCATAAGGAAGGGTTGTCAAGTTTATGCCATCCAAGTAGAAAACCTGTTAGAAAAAGATGATAAACCCAACTTGGAGGACTTTGTCGTATTACATGATTTTAGAGATGTGTTTGTGGATGAAATACCTGAACTACCCCCATGGAGGGAGATAGATGTTTCTATCGACCTTCTACCTGGTTAAACCCCTATATCTAAAGCACCTTATCGAATGAGTTTACCGGAATTGACAGAATTAAAAATTCAGCTACATGAATTATTGGACAAAGAGTATATCAGATCGAGTGTTTCACCATGGGGGCCACCATTCCTCTTTGTTAAAAAGAAATACGACACTAAGACTATGTATCGATTATAGATAGTTAAACAAGATTCCTATTAAGAACAAGTGCCCCTTACCTAGGATAAACGATCTATTCAATCAAGTAGGTGGGGCAAAGATCTTTTTGAAGTTGGATTTACGATCTGGTTCTCATCAAGTTAGGATAAAAGATGAGGACATAAGAAAAAAAACTTTTCAAACAAGATATGGACATTACGAATTTTTAGTTATACCTTTCAGACTCACTAATGCACCAGCCATGTTTATGTGTTTAATGAATAGTATTTTTAGTCAGTACTTGGACAAGTTCGTATTGGTATTTATTGACAATATTTTGTCTATTCTAAAATAGAAGAAGAACATGAAGAGCACTTAAGAATAGTTCTGTAAACTTTGAGGAAGCACAAACTGTATGCTAAATTCAATAAGTGTGATTTTTATCAAAAGAAAATACAGTACCTAGGACATGTAATATCTAAATAAGGCATTGTAGTCGACCCTCAGAAAATAAGAGATATCATGGAATGGTCAGTACCTAAGGATGTAGAGGATATCCAGTCATTCATGGGAATCACCGGATATTACCGCAGATTCATAGATGGATTTTCCAAAATTGCTTAACCTATCACATCACTACAAAATAAAGGGACCAAGCTCAACTGGTCATAGAAGTGTCAAGACAGTTTTAATAAGCTAAAGGAATTGTTAACAACCGCACCCATTTTAAAGGTAGCAGATCTGGACAACGACTTCACCGTCTATGTAGATGCGAGTAAAGAAGGACTGGGTGGTGTCCTAACCCAAGAAGGACATGTTATTTTCTATGAGTCTCGAAAACTAAAGGACCACGAGCGAAACTATGTCACTATGACTTAGAATTGGCAGCAGTAACACATGTCTTAAAAATGTGGCGAAACTACATAATGGGAAGAAAGTTTTTGTTATTGACTGACAACAGCGGTGTAAAATTTATGTTTAGTCATCCAGACCTTAGTGCAAGGCAAGTAAGGTGGCTATCCTTCTTCAGCGAATATGAGTTTGAGGTAAGACATATCAAGGGTAAGGAAAATAAAGTAGATGATTCTTTAAGAAGAAGAGTTCAGGGGTTATTTGAAATAAATGTTATCAGGGCAAAAAGCAATCTTGAATAGAGAATAAAGACTACAGGTAATAACGAATAGAAGTACACTCAAATAGTGGAAGAATTAGAGGAAACTATAGGGAATTCAAAAAAATTAGTCCTAAGTATTGATAAAAATGGTCTACTATGATTTAAAAACAGAGTGTACATACCAGATTCGACAGAATTAAAGTTAACAGTTTTGGATGAAGTGCATAAAAAACCATATTTTGGTCATCGAGGATACCAAAAAACGATAAAAGCACTTAGAAAACTATTTTATTGGCCTAATCTGAAGGGAGAAACAACAGAATACTTAGTTGAGTGTCAAGATTGTGAGCAGGTAAAAGCTGAACACCAACATCCAATCAGCCTATTACATCCCTTACTAGTGTCGAAATGGAAATGGGAGACTATATCGTTGGATTTTATTACAGGTTTTCCTAAAACTTAGAAACAAAATGATTCTATTATGGTGGTAATCGATAAACTTAGTAAATTTTCACACTTTATTCCTGTAAAGTCTACTTTTAAATCTATTAACATCGCTAAATATTTACAAAAGAAAATTTTAGACTAGATCGCATTCCTAAAATAGTGATTTCGGATAGAGACGTAAAATTTGCATATGCTTTTTGGAAAGAATTGTCTGCAGGGATAAATACTAATTTGAATTTCGGCACAAGTTATCATGCACAAACGGATGGACAGACTGAACAAACAAACCAAATCGTAGAATATATACTCCGCATGTATGTAAGAACAAAACCAAGCAAGTGGGAAGACTACCTACACTTGGTAGAATTTGCCTATAACAATGGGTACCCAACTTCAGCTAAATTGAGCCCCTTCGATGTATTGTGTGACATAAAATGTATGACTCCAATTAGCTGGGATAACTCGGTTAACCGACTCATGGTTGGACCAGAGATTCTCCAAGAAATGGGGAATATAGTAAGAATGGTACAACAGAACTTAAAAGAGGCACTGGACAAACAGAAAAGCTATGCCGACCAGAAAAGAAGACACTTGGAGTTTCAAGTGGGAGATCATGTTTACTTAAAAGTCAAGGCCTAGAAGAGTTCATTAAATCTAGGGAACTGTGCCAAGTTGGCACCCAGGTTTTGTGGGCCCTTCAAGATACTAGCTCGAATTGGACCCGTAGCATACCAACTTGCACTTCCAGCCAATCTAAAAATTCATAATGTATTTCACGTTTCTTTGTTAAAGAATTATGGCCATGACCCTACTCATATGATTGATTGGAACTTGGTGTAGGTGGAACCAGAAGGCGAGTTCTAGGAAAAACCTCTGCACATTTTGGACTAGAGAGAAATAACACTTCATAACAGAGTTGTCTCTCAAGTAAAGCTGCAATGGAAGCACTTTATCCCTGAGGAGGCCACTTGGGAGTTGGAGGGAGATTTGTAGAAATGTCATCCAATCCTATTCCAAGAAAGGAACAAACACTGAGGATAGTGTTTTATTGAAGGGGGAAAGTATGTAACATCCCCAAAAATAAATTATTTTTGAATTTGAAATTTCTTAGGAAAATTATTTCGTTTTTGGTAAATTCGAATTTGGAATTTTTTTTTCATTTATGGCAATTCCAAATTTTGAATTTGCTTAATTGTAATTAATGATTATGATTGTTGGGTAGAGATATGATCTGACTCAACTAACTATTTGACTATGATACTTGTATGAAACAAAATATTTTATAATTATTGCAAGAGGACAAATGGAACAGCCATGTTGAAATTAGTTGACCATGACTCCATGAGTGGGGAACATGTTGGAACTACCTCAGGGCTGATTGTTACAAGTGGAAAATCTAGAATTTGGCCATGGGAAGACCCTGAAAATAAGGGATTTGGAAAGCTGTGAAAATTATGAAGAGGGAAAAAGACCTAGGCACTTTTGCTTTTAGATATATAGCATATGTGAGGAGGCAGGATGTTGCCTAGTATGCTGGGGAAAAATTACTAATTCTTGTTGCTATGAACACTACTGGTCGAGTGTGATTTAAGGAGAAGACTATTGAAAAATTGAAAGGCATGTGCTGAGGAGGATTTTTGAGTTAGCCCTCATGGATTCATGGTCAGGCTAGGGGGTGAACATGACAAGTGATTTGGCTTCCTAGTTCTAAGGTTGGGTGGAACATGGTTGTTCCATTTGTTATTCAACGACTTTTGATCAGATATGTATACCTACTCTCTCTCTCTCTATGGTCAAATTTTATTTAAATTATTGATTGATAGAATGCATTAGTTTCAATTTGGGTGGGCTTCTCAACTTATGAAAAGTCTATTGAAACGCGATGTACTATAGGGTAAACCCTTATAGATTAATTGTAGGTGTCAAGAGAAAAAAATATTTTTATCTTGGTTAAGTATGGAATTTATTTATGGAGATATTAGAAAATACATCTCTGTTAAAAGGATATAATTTCAACCTTATGCTGAGAATCCCTATCAGTTACGTAATGTGTATACATCTGAATAGTCATTTCTTTGTACATTGTTTTTCACCCATGAATACGCTAAAGGAGACTTCGAAAGAAAATTGAGATCTATATGTGTGTGTGTGTGTGTGTGTGTGTGTGTGTGTGTGTGTGTGTGTGTGTGTGTGTGTGTGTGTGTGCAGTAATATCACTATAGGAATTATAATTATACATATATGTATAGTCTTATTCTTTGAAGTCTGGAGGAATCCTCCTCCTGAATTATTGTTGTTGGAGTAAAGAAAATAGTATAATTCTTACAGTTTTGTTGTATCACTTTAGTAAGGAAATTCTGGAAATAAGCTGGAGAAACTTAGAATGATTCACACATAGTTTATCATATACAAATTACACAGGTAGAAACAAATATAAAGGGCTATTACAACCAGAATGTTTTAATGTAAACGAAAATGATTAATTCAGACAGTTATAATTAAATATTTGGAAAGAAACGAATATCTCAAATAGTCACAATAATAAATCTTTGAGATGAAATGAATAGCCCAGGAGACCACAAATGAATTCCTAGAACTAAAATGATACACTGGTAAAGTAAAGAGAGTGAACATTGTACACCCTGGAACCATACCTTTCGTTATACATGAACTCACTGTAGTAAAAATCGAAAAGGGTCGGGCTATAGAAATAAACATAGGAATCAAAAGTAAACCCGAAAAGGGTACAAAATAGAATTATCACACTTAGATACATGTTGTTATTAATTTTAGAAATAAATGTATCATAAGATCTATATACATTTAGAAAGGAACAAGTTCATTTTCTATACAGTACATAACTGTAAGTTCGGACTATACAAATATTAGATATTGAATATGTAGTATAAGACGACAGTTCGCGGTAAATAATTTTAGGTATAGGAGGAAACAAGAATGATGAGAAGAGTCAAGTCAAATCATGTAATGTAATCATTGCATTAATTCAAATAGATAGGGAACATCCCTGTAGCTTAATTTCAAAGGAGTTATTACATATATATCAACCAGACAAAAGAAAAATCAAGAGAAAAATAGGAAATTCTCCTCCTTCCAGCCACTACAGTAAATCGAGTGAATAGTATACTTCATATCCTTAACTGAGATTGAAATTGAGCCTTCGGTGTGTGAATGCCTGAAGAGTTTATGAAAGTAACTCGAATACCTTTTGCGTCGAGGATAGGAATGCAACATTTCAAATTTTTTGCGCAGACAAAAGATCTGCAAAGTTTTACAATTAAATATCAGTATTTATATGAAAGAAAAAAAAATGAACACATCAACAAAATGATCAATGTAGTAACAATGTATTCCAGAGTGATACTTAACTTATGAAAAGAAGTCTCATTTTCTTCCCTTGTCACTCCTGGCTGGATAGGCGACCAGGCCGAGGGGGAATGGTCCAACGACTCCCTGATGGGTACCCTCACATCAACACGGCCCATCATTAGTGTCGGTACCGAATCTCAAAATCTATTAATCACGAAAATGAAACAATCGATAGTAATAGGTTTATTTACCATACAAACGATATAAATCATGTTGTGCGAAGACATAATATAAATGTTTCACACAAAACAGAGACTACCTAACTGTTGAGTTTAAAACATCCTAGAACCAAATTATAGAGGGTATCTTTTTATAAATTCAACAATCGATAGAGAGATACCTTTATACCAAATTCAAATGGTGTAGGTAATGATAATGACAATAACTTCTATAAAATCAAAAGGACTTTACATACCGTAGGGTATCTTTAATGGACTGTTCGAAAATCACAGAGGTCATTTTTAATGACACCAGACAAAAATGTTTTACACATAAATAAAGAAACATATGCGAAGGAACCAACTAAAACTTCATAAAACTATAGAAGTATGGACTCACACCCTCTACAATGAAAGGAAAGAAATATTCAATGTATTATGGAGTGCGAGTATTCTTTCTGAAAGAGAATTTCTCGCATAGTCTCACGAAGCTTTAACTTCAGTCCTCGACTTACGATAATAGAGGGACTACGATAACAAAAAGTTATGAAACCCTAGGCCTCAAACCATAGACAAATCAATACATATGCATTCTCCCTAAACCAGAGGAGGAATGTCGATATCTTCAAAAAAAGGATTGAGGAAGAACGACCAAATAATACCACTTCTCCGGAATGGGGACGACTCAGGAAGAATTATAGCAAAGTAACAATAAAGGGAAGTTTTAGCATAAAGAAAATATATAACAGAAGTTATAGAATGATTACAGCTTCCACTATATTGATTTTTCTAAAAGAGCCACTTTGGCATTCAACCATAGCAATACATTAAATAGATTTACCAAGGTAGTCGGACCACGCTATCAGATACACTGGTTAAACGACCTCAATTGATGCAACGCCTCTTTGAAGAACTCCACAATGAAAACAATAAACACATTAAAACCCTAAGAGGAACCTTAACTACTCAGTTAAATGTTGAAGGTATGAAGGACAATTATCCATGTGATGAGGGCCGAGCTGGCATGAATGGAGTGGATGAAGATCCAGGTGAAATCATCATTTTTCGCACTCACACAAGATTTGATTAATAGTTAGATAAGAGGTTATTTTTCATGCATGTCGAGAACCTTACCCTCACATTCAAGACATACGAAGTAAAGAGGGTAACTCTAGTTAGTATCTCAATTTGAAGAGAGTCATCGTTCAGTTGAGATATCGAGCATTTTAGTTAGAGTTAATTGAATTGGTTCAGACAGAAGCTTATCATTACAAAAAGCTTTATGTAAATGGTAACTGACAAACCTTTAACCAACTATTAGTTACAAAGAACTTCGTTCAGGGTCTTTGGTCTTACAAATATTAAATGCTAATATTTTTATGTTAATCCAACTTTTTCCACTAAGGGTGTACTCCCGACCACCTGTGTGCTGCATAGTATACGAGTTTCGTTTAGGCCAATGGAGATTACTCTTGCGCACTAGTATAGATTTTTTTTGTTAGGGGAGTAATTTTAAGGTCATAAGTCCTAAAACTACCCACAGTCTAAATCCAAGATAATATATAAATGTATATATGAAGGTTAGGATAACTTTAGGACTGATGTGAATGTTAGAGTGATGGAAGGTTATTCATTTAGGAATTTTGTTCCTTGTATGTTAGACTGGAAATAAATGTCGACATTGATAATCATATTAAAAAAAAAAAAAACTGATCAAATTTTTTCAATGGAGACATTTGCCACCTTCCCTTGATTATGAGTCTAATAATTGAATTTGGAGATTAATGTTCCTTAGAAAAAAATAAAAATATGACTAATTTGAGGTACATTACACATTTGCCCCAGTTTCCAGAATGGAAGAAATCCGATTTCTTTTATCTTATGCATGCTCCAAAAATATTAAAGTGTATCAAATGGACGTAAAATCAGTTTTTTTGAATGGAGAACTTGAAGAAGAAGTCTACATTGAACAACCGGAAGGATTTTAGTTGTCAGAGAATGCAAATTATGTGTGTAAATTAAAGAAGGCCTTGTATGGTCTAAAATAGGATCCTAGGGCATGGTACTCTAGAATAGATAAATATATACAAGAGGAAGGGTTCAGAAAAGGAAGTGCAGACAACAACCTCTACATCAAGGTAAGTCGAGATAGTATTTTATTAATTGAAGTTTATGTTCATGATATTATTTTTGGTAGTGATGATGACAGGTTAGGCCAAAAATTTGCAAAGGATATGCATAATGAATTTGAAATGTCATTACTTGGAGAACTATCCTTCTTTTTGGGACTTCAGATACATCAAAGGAGCCAAGGAATTTTTATTTCTCAAACCAAGTATATCAGAGAAATGATAAGGAGGTTTAGAATGGAATATTTCAAACCAGTTATCACTCCCATGCAAACCAATTGGAAGTTGAGAAAAGATGATGATTCAAATTCTACAGATCAGAGGCAATACATATCAATGATTGGTAGCCTACTATATGTGAGAACATCTAGACCAGATGTAATGTCGGAAGTTGAACATGTGGAATGATTTCAAGAAGCACAAAAGGAATCACATGTATTAGTAGTGAAGAGGATTTTCAGATATCTCAAAGGAATAGAAGAGTTTGGATTATGTTATCCAAAAGGAAATGATCTATCACTTATTGCCTACATAGATGAAAATTGGGCAGGTTGTATTGATGATCGATGAAACACCAGTGGAGCAGCGTTCTACTTGGGTGAGTGTTTAGTTTCATGGCTAAGAAAGAAACAATCATCAAAATCTTTATCTACAGCCAAGGTAGAGTATATTGCAACAACATCATGTTGTACACAGGTTCTGTAACACCCAGGGTTTCGAACCCCCATTTTAAATAATGTATTGTTACAATGTTGAGAGGCATGAATGCCCAAACAATTATTAAAGGGCTAGTATGCCCAAGAAATGTAATGTTTTGATCATCATTAATAATAAACAGATCTTTGGATTCTAGATGGACAAGGACTAGAGTTATAGGGGGCTATGATTCCACAAGAGAGGGGGCTTGAGGGGATAAATATTTATTTCCCATTTTAATTAACCTTTTTGTCTCAGGAAGGGGATCGGTTACGTGAGATTCTTGGGAAAGGCCAAGAGATTCTTGATTCCCCACAAGAGATACTTAAACTCATCCCTGGTCTGATTGTGGGGTTGGTCATTGGTCATTGGCTCGTCTGCTCCTTCCCTCTTGCATTTTGTACCATTATTTCCCTCACGCCTTTCCATGCACTCACTTACCCATCCATTGATCCATCCTCACCTGTGTCTTGGCTTGGTAAAGGGAAAGGAACTGCTGAGAATTAGACATGAGATAGTTAGTTGTAATGGTCGCTAGTGCAATCTGGGCATGACTTGGGGCCTGCATGTCTGAGATGCGTTGGCATGTACCCTATTTTTCTCATAACTGTGAGTCTTGAGAGTTCCATCATTGAGATTTTGGACTAGTTGTGTTGCAGTCCCCTGGAAAAAGGAGAAGGATTGCCCAAGGGACTGTGTGGCAAAGAAGGGTAGAGGTCCATTCTCTTGGACGATACAGAATGGGTAGAAGATAGGTGGGTACTTGGATTGTTGTGGGTGATGGAAAACCTATGAGAGCTTGAGAGATGACTAGTTTGGGAACCCAAGTACACTCTGGAATCATCCTTGTCGACTCATAGCCCTACCTTGGGGGTGACACTGCTGTTGATATTTGGATCAGTGGTGTCTACAGTTGGGTGGAACGTCCTTGGTCTACATCCAATTGGTGTCACCTTTTTATAAAGATAAGTTCATTTTGTTGTGATATTATTATCTATGTATGAATGTATTTTGTTGTGTATTTTAATTATCATTTAACTAAATCTTGCATTATGCATGCTTGTTGGATATTGTTGTGCACATCGTTAAATCTTGTACCTTATGCATTCTTATTAATTAAAGAAGGTATCGGTAAGAGTACGAAGTCCAAGGGCGGGCTTGAAGGTAGCATGCCCCAACCTGTGGGTGGTTGGGGATGTTACAGATTGGTATCAGAGCTTCTGGTTGAAACATTGGGCTAGTATGGGTCGAGTTTGTTGGTCAGAGTCTTAGGGTCGAGATCGAACTCTAACCATGAAGTTGAGAAACTCAAGAGGAATGGCATTGCAGAATCTACGCAAGAGATAAAATGTCAGAGACCCGTTGTAAGGGGTTCGAAGGATCGTGACCATCCCCCTTCGAAATGGGGAGAAATATCCACTATAGGATTACAGATATCCAGGATTGTTGGATCGGAGGACAGGTGAATAAGGGTCGTCTGATGAAAAGGATGCAAGGGCTAAGGTCACAACCGTCAAATCCCATTAGAGAGTGAGATCGGTGGATAGGAGGCATTGAGGGGAACCAAGTTGCACGAGATATAATTTCCCAAGGCGATCTTGCAATCCAAACCACGGTTTCACCAAGGGGTTATGTGTTAGTATCAGTAGAATTGTGGGGTGAAAAGCGGGTTACTCCAAGCCATTGATGTGTGCCCCTACAAATTGAAAGGCATGCAGTGATGTGACTTGCTAGTGCTCGATCATCAAACTCTGAATAGCTTAATTAGTTGGGGACCATCGATCCATAGGAGGACACATGTCAATTGATCGTGTGATCCAGCTGAAAAAACTCTAGGAAAGAGTGAGCGAGGAGAAATTGAGAATTGATATTTTTGGACCTCGAAGACCCGAAGTGAATCTCGGTTGTCTGATCTAGGAGGACATGCAACAAAAATACACACATTTAAGGGGAAAGCAAAGGTTGAAAGTTGAAATTTTTGAAATTTGAAGACCCGAAGAAATTGTAGCTGTCGATCCATGGGAAACACACGTTAGTAGATTGCGAGATTCAGATAAAAACATTTCAAAAAAAGTTGAGGTTTGAGTTTTCCAAAGTCTAAAGGCCCGAAAAAATGGCAGTTGTTGATACTTGCAACGGTAAATTCTAAATTCCCGAAGTTTGGGGTTAGTATGGGTCATCTGATAAGGCAGACACATGGTGAAATTTTGGCCGATTTAGGAAATCAGAGTTCTTGGAAGTGTGCTATTGTGGAAACTTTCGAAGTCCCGAAGCCCGAAGAGCCAAAGCGGTGGGGCACGATGACATCCCCAGGAAGTGGTATGGACCTCGAAATTTCCAAAGTGACGTGGCTTGCGGACATCACCGAGGATGATGTGGACACATGGGATGTGTGCCATGTGTCAGTAAGTTTTGAGCATGTGGATGATTGGAATGTCAGATAAGACGTGACACATGTCACCCACCTAATTGGACCACGTGTCCGCTTACAACATTTCTCTACGTGGCGATGGATCGTGAACTCCTGAGAAATTAATCTGAGTGTTTTCAGTTGAGAGTTGAAACTCTTGAAGCCTTGAGAGCTGGAGACCTGAAGTAAACATCGATTGGTGTATCGTGCGAAGTACACTTGAAACATTAGATCAGGAGAACAGGTGGCATGAAGCTGTGGATTTTGGGTAAGGACTCGAAGTAGACGATGATCGTTGGATCGTCCGAAGTAAGTCCCCACTATCTGATTCAAAAGGGATGCATGGAAGAATCCTGTGTATTTTGAGGGAAGTAAATTTTGAGACTTGAGAATTTCGAAGTCCAGAATTCTTAAATGACCACAATCGTCGATCTGGGAGAGGTAAATCGAAACTGTTGGTTCCCAAGAGCTAGATCTCGGTCATCTTTTTAGAAGCACCATCAAGATCACGAGATCAACGGTCACCTCGCATTGTGGGGATAGGAGGTGCTAGGGCTTTATGAAGTTGAGGACGGACCGCAATCGAGACCAAAACTTTGACAAAAGGACACGTAATGGCTTGAGGTGAATTATGGGATGAAAAGTAGGTTGTTTCCAAACCACCTTTGAGCATGGCCGCAAACATGTGTCTGCATGAGGTCACCACCTAAGGTCACATCTAAGGAGGGGCCAAGAGAAAAGGATACAACACAAACTCTAAGATTTTCTCAAGGGTGAAGGACAAGCTCGTGGGGGCCATTGAACCTGCGCCTGAATAGATGAAAGGGCTTGTGTTTAGATACAGAGCGAAATGATCAAGGTTTCAGAGAACCAATTCTTCTCAAAATTGAATACCCTGGACCGAGAATTCATACATCCTTAGGAGATAAGGGGGTATGCATTCAGAAGAAAAAGGAACTGTAGCATTGTTGACAATTTTGTCTATCATATGCATAATTCTAACAAAATGGTTGCTTGCACATTTTGCAGAATTAAGGGGCTTAAGCACATCAGCTCAGGATTCGTATTAAGGAAATGGAATAAGGTGAGGGATCCTCCATTCATGATAAGGAGGTTGAAGGCCAAAAAACTTGAGTTGGTAATGCAAAGACAGAATCCAATGGAATCAAGGGAAAAGGAGAGCAGGAAACGTAAATACAAATGGTAAGAAGCCTGAAGATGGAATTACAAAGATACAAAGAAGACAATGAGATACTGATGAAAGAGAAAATTTAGATAAATGCTAGAGTGTTGCAAATATTAAATCAGTTGTAGAGAAAAATGAAGAAGGGATCAAACTCAAGACAAGAGGAAGAAGGCAGGTGCCATGAAAGAAGGGATGATCATGGAAGAGATGGTTATTCCAAAAGTGCTAGTAGATCTCATGGAAACCACTCACCTCCTTACTTAGAAAGAATTTTTTATGCACTGGAAGATCCTGTAAGCAGTCTAGAGGTGTCCCCTGTCAGACACAAAAGAAGGAAACAAGAGGTAGATCGTTTGCAAGGAGAGATGAGGAATCACAAGCCAGCTTCCTTTGAGGATGAAATAGAAAGGGAAGATGATGTCAAAGCATGGTTGTTTGGGATCAAGAGATATTTTCAGTTTCATAAATATTCATCCAACTTGGAAGCCAACATTGGCGCCTACCATTTACATGGGAAAGTTGCAATGTGGTGGGACCAACTAAAGCAAGTGGAACATATTAATGAAAGTAGGATCACTTGGAAGCAGTTCAAGAAGTACTTCCAAAAGGAGTACCTCTCAGAACATTTATATGACAAGAAAATGCAGGAGTTCTTTGAACTCCAATTGGGAAGCGTGACTATGGTAGAATACAAGAAGAAGTTCTTGGGATTTTCAAAGTATTTCAATTTCATTGGTGATGAGAAAGTGAAAAAACAGATATTTCTAAGTGGATTTCCGACATTTTATAAGGAAAATATCAAGTATGATGAACCCAAGACCTTGATTGAGTCCATAAGGAAGGCTAAACACCTATATGAGCAAGGTCAGGGAAGAGAATCCTTGCAAAAATATTGAAAGGACAAGAAAATGTGAAGTCCAATCAAAGGAGAAAAGTATTCGAACCTCCCTTCAATAGGAATGAGCCTAATAGAAATCATCAAGATCAATATGATAAGGGAGATTCCAATAAGGAATATTCCTTGGGAAAAAGGGGAAGACCACCAATCCAATGCTAGGGATGCAAGGAAGATCACCTTTACAAGGATTTCCCACAAAGAAAAGATAGAGTGAAGACTATGCACAGCCTCCAAGAGGCTACAATAGTCGAAGATATGGGAAGAATCTATGCAGCTCTAAATCATCGACAAGCAGAGTACCAGTCCAATATGATCGAGGTGGAAGGTAAGATCATAAATCAACCCACTACTATTTTGATTGATTCAGGATAAATTCATCGCTACATTGATCCTAAGATAGTGGATAGATTACATTTGGATAAAATTAAACTTGGAAAAACAAGTTTGGTTCAGTTAGCCACTGGAACCAAAAGAAGAATCCATGATATGGTCATAAGTTGTTCCATAAGTATTAATGGCATGAATACTAGTATTGATATAAATATTATGCCATTGGGGTCTCATGATATTATGATTGGAATGGATTGGTTGGAAAAGAATCGTGCTATCCTAGATTGTCATAACAAGACATTTAGATGTCTTGATGGAAATGGAAAACAAAGCACTATGAAAGGAGTTCCAAGACCCATCTCTATAAGGAAGATTTCAACCTTACATCTAAAAAGATGTTTTAGGAAAGGATGTCAATTGTATGCAACTCATGTGGAAGAATCAGATAACACAAAGGGCCAAGCCCTGAAGATTTCTCAGTACTACAGGAATTTGAAGATGTATTCCAAGAAATACACCGATTTCCACCAAGAAGGGAGATAGTTTTCTCAATTAATTTAGTGCCAAGAGTTGCCCCGGTGTCAAAAACACCTTACAAAATGATCACACTAGAGTTAAAATAATTACAAATGCATTTGGAGGAATTGTTGAAGAAAGGGTACATACGTCCAAGTATTTCACCTTGGGGAGCACCAATACATTTTTTCAAAAATAAGGATGGAACCTTGAGGCTCTGTATTGACTTCCGACATCTGAACAATTACACTATAACGAACATGTATCCTCTACCCCGAATTGATGACCTCTTTGATCAGCTAAGAGGAGAAAAGATATTTTCAAAAATTGACCTGAGGGCAGGATACCATAAAGTAAGAATCAAGGAAGAAGACATTCATAAGATAGCCTTTAGGACCAGGTATGGGAATTATAAATTTGTAGTGGTTCCATTTGGACTGACCAATGCACTAGATGTATTCATGTGCTTAATGGATGGCATATTCAAAAATTATTTGGATAAGTTTGTCATAGTATTCCTGGATGACATACTTATCTATTCTAACTATGAAGAGGAGCATGAACATCACTTAAGACGGGTATTGCAAGTACTGAGAGAACATCAATTGTATGCCAAGTGGAGTAATTTTTCTTTCTATCAAAATTAGATCCATTACTTGGGACACATTATTTCAGAGCAGGGCATAGCAGTAGATCCAGAAGATCAAAGCCATTAGAGGATGGCCAACACCCATAAATGTGTCATATGTCAGATATTTTATGGGATTAGCTGGCTACTACAGAAGGTTCATAGTAGGGTTTTCTAAGATTTCTCATCCCTTCAATTCTTTTCAAAATAAGGGACCTAAATTTGAATGGACACTCAAGTGTGAAAAGAATTTTAATCTGTTGAAGGAATTACTTACTAGTGCAATTGTGTTAAAGATTGTTGATGCAAATGAAAGTTTTGTGGTATGTACCGATGCATGTAAGGAAGGACTTGGGGGAGTCCTCATGAAAAATGGACATGTCATTGGATATGAGTCCATAAAGCTTAAGGAACATCAGAGGAACTATGCCACCCACAACTTGGAACTTGCTGCCATTGTTCACACCTTGAGGATGTGGAGGCATTATCTCATGGGGAAGAAATTCGAATTAAGGACAAACCACATTGTCCTGAAGTATCTTTTTGAACAAATGACCTTGAATGCTAGGAAAACAATATGGCTACAATTTCTAAGTGAATATGACTTCGATATCAAGCATATCAAGGGAAAGGAGAATAAAGTTGTCGATTCACTTAGTAGAAGAGTGCATCTCATGCATGCTGCTGTTGTAAGTATGAATTAGTCATACTTGAAGAGAAGAATTTTAGATGATCTTGTTGCAGATCAGCATTACCTATAGGTAAAGGAAAACTTATAGCAAGGAGATGTACAATAGAAAATAAAGGATTATGAGATAAAGGAAGATAGATTACTCATGCATAAAGACAGAATCTATGTTCCTAGTTCCGAAGAACTGAGGAATTTGGTACTGAAGGAAATGCATGATGTTCCTTATGTTGAACATCCTGATTACCAGAAAACAATTACAGCAGTAAGAAGTCAGTTCTTTTGGCCAGGAATGAAGAAGGATGTTGATAATTACATCACTCAATGTATGGAATGTCAGAAGGTGAAGGCTGAGCATAGGCACCCAGTGTGTTTGTTGCATCCATTGCCAATTCCATAGAAGAAATGGGAAGTGATCACCATGGATTTCATCATAGGATTACCAAGAACGAATAAGAAACATGATTCAATCATGGCGGTGGTTGAAAAATTAACAAAGGCTACTCATTTTGTGCATGTGAATACAATGCATATAACAGCTAATATTGCAGAAATTTTCATGAAGGAAATTGCTAGCTTACATGGGATACCTAGGACAATTGTCTGGGACAGAGATACAAAGTTTACCTCCAATTTATGGAGGGGATTGTTTAAAGGATTTGGCACAAATCTAAAATTTATCACAACATATCATCCCCAGACATATAGGAAAACAGAGAGGTTCAATCGAATAATTGAAGACATACTGAGAATGTATGTGATGGATAAGACATCTAAGTAGGAAGATTACTTACACTTGGTTGAGTTTCAATATAATAATGGGTATCAAGATTCATTGAGAATGATTCCATTTGAAGCCTTGTAAAGTATGAAATGTGATACTCCAGTAAGCTGGGACAACCTAATAGATAGAGTGTTACTTGGGCCAAAGTTGCTCAAGGACATGGAAGACTAGGTGGTTAAGATCAAGCAAACTTTAAAGGCATCTTAGGATAGACAGAAAGTTTATGCAGACAAGAACATGATAGCTAGAGAATTTAAATTAGGGGAGCATGCACTTTTGAAAGTGAAGCCCAAGAAAAGATCATTGAAATTGGGTAGTTGTATAAAGCTGGCAACCAGATTTTGTGGTCCATTTGAAATATTGGAAGGAATAGGGAAAGTTGCATACATGCTTGCATTTACCTGCTTCCATGAATGTGCATAATGTATTTCATGTATATTTACTAAAGAAATATGTACATGATCCCAACCATGTTATTTCTTGGCATCTGATTCAGATAGAGACGAAGGGAGACTTTTAGGTTCAACCAGTATGGGTATCGGAAAGAAAGGTAAAAATGCTCCGGAATCGAGTTATAGAGCTGATAAAAGTTCAATGGACCTACTATGGTTCTGAAGATGCTACCTGGGAGGATTAATATGCCATGTGGGCACAGTACTCACATATTTTTGAATAAATTTGAGATTTTGATCTCTATTTTGTATATGCACTGAGGACAGTGCTAAAATAAGGAGGAGGGGATGTAACACCCAAGGTTTCGAACCCCAATTTTAAATAATGTATTGTTACAATGTTGAGAGGCCTGTATTCCCAAACAATTATTAAAGGGACACTATGCCAAAGAAATTTAATGTTTTGATCATCATTAATAATAAAAACATCATTGGCTACTAGACGGACATGGACTAGAGTTATAGGGGTCTATAATTCCGCAAGAGAGGGGGCTTGAGGGGATAAATATTGATTTCCTATTTTAATTAAAAAGTTTGTCTAAGGAAGGGGATAGGTTACGTGAGATTCTTGGGGAAGGCCAAGAGGGTCTCAATTCCCCACGAGAGATACTTAAACCCATCCCTGTTCTGATTGCAGGATTGGTCATTGGTCATTGGTCCTTGGTCCTTGGCTCGTCCTCTCCTTCCCTTCTACATTTCGTACCATTATTTCCATCACGCCCTTCCATGCACTCACTTACCCATCCATTGATCCATCCTCACTTGCATCTTGGATTGGTAAAGGGAAAGGAACTGTTGAGAATTAGCCATGGGATAGTTGGTTGTAACTGTCGTTGGTGCAATCCAACCATGACTTGGGGCCTACATGTCTGAGATGCGTTGGCCTGTGCCTTGTTTTTCTCACAACTGCGAGTCCTGAGAGTTCCATCAATAAGATTCTAGACCAGCTATGTTGGAGTAGCCTAGAGAAAGAAGAAAGACTTTTTAGGGACTGTGTGGCAGAGAAGGGTGGAGGTATGATCTCTTGGGTGGTACAGGCTGGGTAGAAGAGAGATGGGTACTTGAATTGTTGTGGGTGCTGGGAAACCTGTGAGAGATTGAGAGTTGACTAGTTTGGGAACCCAAGTACACTCTAGAGTCATCCTAGTTGATTCATAGCGCTGGCTCAGGGGTGACACTATTGTTGATATTTGGAGAAGTGGCCTCTATGGTTGGGTGGAACGTCCTTGGTCTCCAACCAGTTGGTGTCACCTTTTTATAAAGATAAGTGCTCTCTATTGTGATATTATTATCTGTGTATGAATGTATTCCACTATGTATTTTAATTATCGTTTAACTAAATCTTAGATTATACATGATTTTTGGATATTATTGTTCATCTCATTAAATATTGTACCTTATGTGTGCTTATTAATTAAAGAAGGTATCGGTAAGAGTACGAAGTCCAAGGGTGGGCTTGAAGGTAACATGTGTCGACCTGTGGGTGGCTGGGGATGTTACAGTGTAACCATGGTCAAGTCATTTAAATTTATGCAGATAGGTTAGTGAATAATTGGGCTAAACAGTTTAATCTTGGCCTAATTAGATAGGATAGTGAATAAGCTTGGCTAAATAGTCTAAACTTAGCCAAGTGTCTTAGGTTAGAATAATTGTTAACACAACAATCTAATCTGGGTTAATTGTTCTAGGTTATTAGAGTAGGATATAGGTTAGTATGCTTTCATTTCAATAAAATTGATGAAAATTTGGTTAAATTCTTTGATTTGAGTTAAAATGTTGTATTTTTAACCCTTGGTGACAAAAATGAAAGAAGGGGAGCAGCAAAAAAGCCATAAAAAAGATCTATCCTAAGTTTTGTGGTGATATATTATGTTTGGTGCTTTGTGATAAAGGGCATGCTAATCTCAGTGATCCATCAGGATGCACTCATATCTACGACCGATAGAGGATATCAGACCCCCCCAACCATTATACCTTTAACGGTGGGGGTAGGGGAGGGGGGGGGGTCTGATTTGGTGGTATTCCCGAGAGGGACCCTCATAACATGGCGCTTTATTGTTAACTCGCACCCCCCTCTCCCTATACCATTTACCACTTACCCCCCTCCCCTTCGAGTAAACCACCAAACCACCCTTCCATATCACCTCCACACTCTGCCACCACACTCCAGTACTCTACCTAAATGTCACACTCCACTCACCTGTCGCCAATCACACCTCATCAACCCATCATCTACTCACTACCCTCCACGTCACCTCCATACACCTGTTACCCAGTCATTAACCTACACCTTACTCCCGATATGCTCATTGGCCAATCAATGTGGTTGACCATGACCATTAACCGATTGACTCGTCATCCGCTCCCTAACATACACCCCTTCATCCACTTAATCTTGTTTTCACCATTGTTGCATTCTTCATGATCCAAATGTAGCCGAAGACACCATTGTTTGTTCTCTTCAATCAATGACTGAAATTAATGATCCAGGTGGATATCGGTGGCCACCCACCTTTTCCAAATGGCTCAAAATAGTTTTCTAACCATTTTGGCAATTTACTATTTTTAGTAGGTTTTAACTTCCGAGGCCATTTTGAGGGTCCAAATGAAGGTTTTTCAAGATCGAGGTTCTCAATTATAGTTGAATAAATTATTGAGCCCCCAAAATGAATCTCCTCGACAATACCTTTCCAACGAGCTATCACACGCCTAAAACGGAGATCGTATGCAAAAGTTACGACCCCAGGAAGTTGATGTACTCACTTACCCAAACGGGGCCCACATGACTTTTGGCGCTTCATCTCCTAGGGTTAGGTTTTTGGATGTATAGGAATTTTGGCATTACCATTTATTGTAAAAGGGCCTTCAGAGCCTCATTGTAATGATCTTCTCACGAATGCGAGTAGCCGTCACATCTCTTCTCAGAGATAAGCTACCACCATTCTAGCGAATATTTCACTCTGTACTTTTACAGTATCTGTACATTTATTTCATTAATAGAAATCGTGTATTACTATATATCTGTGACTCTTTTTATATTTCCACTATATCTCTGTTATATTGTTGTCTCTCTTGCAGTATCTCTGAACATTTCTATGTTATATCTCCGCTCTCATTTCATGTCGAAAATAATCCGGATCAGTGGTATCAAAGCAGGCTGCTCTTGATCGTTTTTCAGTGCATGTCCCCGACGAGGTCCGAGTATAGAAAGTTGGGTCTCGAGCTTGTCTCTCTTGAGTACAATCTCTCTCACACACCCAAGAAACCCTCAATGGCGGAAGAAAATAAAAATGATGGAGCAGACGATCCTATCAGTCTGTTGCTTAAGCAAGCTCTCACGCGACAGAGGGATGAAATGATGGAGAATTTTTCCCACATCCTTCAATGCCTACCAATAGCATCAGGTGCATCTTCATCAAGAATCCACTTTGGAGGCACCTCACCCTTCAAGGTACAGGTTAATTTTGATATTCCCGTATTTGAAGGTCAAATAGATACATATGCCCTAGATAAATGGTTAAATATGCTAGAAGGTTATTTCTCTGTTCATAATTTTTTAGACAAGGAAAAGACCACCCTCACACTCTTTAAGGCTCTCCCCCATGTCAAACATTGGTGGGAAACTTACTGGGAGCAGAGTTCCATAGAGGAGTCTGGAATATATGGGGTTGATCCCACTTGGGATTTTTTTGTGGATGTGGCAAAGGAACGGTATTACCCTATTGGAAACTATGAGGACCAGTACATGAGATGGACCACACTGCGACAAGAGAGAGGCCAATCAGTTTCAGAGTTCATAAATAGATTCCATACCTTGCACACCAAGCTGGGTATCAAAGTCTCTAAACGAAATTTGGTTCTGAAATACCGTGGGGCTCTACACAGATACATCCAAACTGAAATGGATTTCCTGGACATCTCATCACTCAGTTCTACCTATCGATATGCTGTTAAAATCGAGCATAAATTTAAGCACCAGAACAAATGAGAGTTCAGGTCTGCAAATCCACAATAACCAAAGTATGACAAAGATATCCCTAACAAACAGTCTCCTAAAAACCAATCCAAGCCAAAGGAAAAGAAGGGTCATGGGAAGACAAAGAAGGACACCGAAAAATGGTGTGATTTCCAAAAAATCCCCTGGCACAACACCAACGAATGTCGCTCAAAACAGTCATTGGTGGCCGAGATCAAAGACAAGGAGTCAAACCTTGCTTCAGAATTTGATTCTGAAAATACTGGTAAAAGACAGATCATCGACGTAGACCCCACTGCTATTGTCACAACCACAACAATTCAACCAGAAGACCAACAGATCCAGAAGAGGGAGAGTACCTTTTTCATTCACAGATGTGGGTGAAGGGGACCGCGCTGCATTTTATTGTTGATAGCGGAAGCCAGAAGAACCTCATCTCAGCAGAGGTCATTAAACAGTTGGGATTGTCAACAACACCACACCCGCAAACATAAAACATCGGGTGGCTTCACCAAGGACGAGATCTTCCTGTTAGCCAGCAGTGTCGATTGTCATACGACATCCAACCCTTCAAGGATGAGGTATTATGTGATGTTGTCCCACTGGATTTCTATGATGTTCTCTTGGGCCATCCATATATGTGGAAACGCCATGCTATCTATGAGTCTCGACCCCGTAGTGTCATTATTACTCTGGGGGGTCATGTCTACAGGATACTAGAGGTAGTTCCAGCTACTACCCCACCTAAACAGTGCCACAAGGTAGTATCTCATACTACAAAATTCATCTTCTCCACAATCTGTTCAAAGGGTGAACAGAAGGATACTGCAACCACCACAGCTTCGGCCAAAGCACCTTCTATCCAACAGAAGCAGGTTGACAAGGTTGCAGCAAAGCACGAAGATTCCTTCTGCACATAGTCATCTACAATAGCCAGACTGGTTAAAAAGGTCCAAACCTTCTAGCCATAGGTTCGTGACAGATTTCCACAAACTAATCAGCATGACTTTTCCAGCAAGATAGGCAGCTCACCAAGATGCAGATTCAACAAATGATTCTCCCTCTCCCCAGGGAACTCAACGCAATGGAGACAATTTCTTCCTAAGGAGGGAGGATTTATCTAGGTGCATATCGGTGGCCACCCACCTTTTCCAAATGGCTCAAAACAGGTTTCTGTCCATTTTGGCAATTTACTATTTTTACCAAGTTTTAACTTTCGGGGCCATTTTGAGGGTCCAAATGAATGTTTTTCAAGATCAAGGTTCTCAATGATATCTAAAGTCATAATTGATCCCCCAAAATTAATCTCCTCGACAATACCTTTCAAACGAGCTATCGCATTCCTAAAACGGAGATCGTATGCAAAAGTTACGACCCCGGGAAGTTCATGTACTCACTTACCCAAACGAGGTCCACATGACTTTTGGCACTTCATCTCCTAGGGTTAGGCTTTTGGATGTCTAGGAATTTTTGCATTTCCGTTTATTGTAAAAGGGCCTTCAGAGCCTCATTGTAATGATCTTCTCACGGATGCGAGTAGCCGTCACATCTCTTCTCAGAGATAAGCTACCACCATTCTAGCGAGTCTTTCACTCTGTACTTTTACAATCTCTGTACATTTATTTCATTAATAGAAATCGTGTATTACTGTATATCTGTGACTCTTTTTATATTTATACTATATCT
Organism: Picea engelmannii; assembly: GCA_009831015.1. NCBI lineage: Eukaryota > Viridiplantae > Streptophyta > Pinopsida > Pinales > Pinaceae > Picea > Picea engelmannii. The sequence goes on along the minus strand of ML792885.1, from coordinate 171,418 downwards.
CTATTATATTGTTGTCTCTCTTGCAATATCTATGAATATTTCTATGTTATATCTCCGCTCTCATTTTGTGCTGAAAATAATCTGGATCAATTAATGCCTGGTAAACACAGTTAACATCATTTTCCAGTTTTGTAGGTATTAATCGGATCAATGGCACCTAAATACAAATATTCAGAGATCTAAGATAATCCTTTCCTCCCTCCTCCTGTCGACCTGGATCAAATACCATTGGCCTATAAAGACTACTTAATTGTCGAGCTGAAGTGTGAATTCGACTTCTTCAAATTGCACTTCTGGCTCAAAGACATTTTTTTGGACCAGAGTGACAAGATTGGAATCTGGGAGTCTGATCTCCCACTGTACCTCTTCCCTCAGACATACCATTTCCCCGATTTCACTCTAAAATGCCAGACACACTATCTCCCTAGCCAAAGAACCATTGTTTCATCATCTGGCAAAACTCTCTTCACCATTACCCCTGAAATGCTAAACCAGATAATGTAGATACCCAACATTGAATCGCTTTCCCCTTTTTCCATTGATATTCTGAATGGGATGTACCGGAAGTTTTCATTCTCAAAGAGAGCTCAAATCTTTGAGCTCTTCCTCCCTGAAAAGTCCCAAATACCCAAGATGAATCCCCCATACCATTCATCCATCTTCTCAGTAAAAGGAAACCAGATCATTTCTTTCTTGTGTTGCCCCTAGGATACTATTCAAGCAGGTGGGTACATGAACCCATCCTAGGTTTCTTATCCATTTTTTCCACCAAAGAGAAGGCTACTATATAGTTCAACTACAGCCAGTTTATGGTCGATAACATCCATGAACAACTCTTCAAGTTTTCTACAGAGGGTATGTTCAGGTATTATTCAATATTGGTGTACCTGTTCATCATTTTGCAAGAAGATAAGTTGTCCTTCTCCATGAAAAATCTAGACCAAGATGCTAACCCACAACCTGTCACATCCTGGACATCATTAGTGATAAAAAACTCATCTGAGTTCAGTTTCAAGTGGTTCATTGATCTGTTTTATCATCCAGTGGTAAGCATGCTCAATGGAAGAACAAAACCAAGGATAAATGAAGAAATTCAAAGGATTATACACTTGTCATACCTAGCTAAAACATGTGATTGGTACCTCTACCAACATCATATAGAAATTAGGATCTATGGATGTGAATTATCCCCTTACAAGATGCCCAATTATTTACATGTTAAGATATTTTCTCTAGAATATATCCGGCAGATGATAAATTTAGACAATATTCACTTTGTGGATTTTAAAAATAAGCAACAGTTGAGGATCAAGGGATAGATAGGCTCTTTTATTTGCAACAACCGAGTTGCAGGGGCAGAGGCCAATAAGTTGTTAATGGAAATGAAGTTCAGTCTCAATTTCCCTTGGCGCTATGATCCATGTGGAATTATTGCAGAAACCAAATTAAAGAACAAGATTTCCCCATATTCTCATGTGCCTAAACCAGAAGTTGAGAAGTTCATGAACCAGATAGAGTGGGAGGAAAACACTCTACTAGACACATCACACCAACCTAATCCTACCAATATTTCATAGACCAATACTCCACAAGTACCAGTAGAGAAGAGTCCTAGGAAAGAAGTCTCTCCTTCATTCACAGAAGTCTCAACAGAAGACTTCCAAGTCTATAGGAAGAGGCCCAAGACCAGTCATACATCTGACAGGTATGGAGGAGAAGAAACCCAATCTACCACAGTAATGGAGGGATAACATTCACCATTTTTCTTAGGCAGCCAACAAATGATGTCCACTTATTCATCTAGGAAACCAACAGAGATCACATTGTCAACCAAATCCTCCCAGGAGCCTATAGTACTCAACATCTTTGAGAAGTATAATCTGATCAAAAAGAATAATGAATTGTTGACCAACAGTACCTATGCGCAATTATGGAAATATACATATACAACACAACATAGGTTTCTCTCTTCCTTTGATAAAGTGAAAGGAAGGATGCATATGGCATTCCTGTAGGCACAGGTGTCTCATCCCAAATCAATTTCTGATTACAAGAGGTCAACATTTGAAGTTGATGTCAAAGAAGTGCATCCATCTAACCAAATGGATATGCACAAACATACTGGTGTTACACATGACTTTGGTCACTCTAGTGGTGTCTCTACAAGTGATGTATTCAAGCTCCCACAAGGACTTTTTGCCTGAGAAAAGTGATTGTTGCCTCCTTCCAAAAAACACATTTTTAAGATGAGTTCGCAGGCTGCCTATATTACAGGGTGTGAAAATTCTCCATTCTCACAGGCAACCCAAACTTAGGGTGAAAACTATTTGCAGTCTTCTCTATAGGTAGGGTGCGAACCTATTTCAAAGCTTGGAAAAGAGAAGAGGTCATGAAGGTTCTACAAGGGAATCTTCTAGAAAATGAGTTTGCATTTGCATGGTTGGCATCCTACTGACTTCTCAGATTTATTGGGATCATCCTCATCCATTTAACCATCTCTCCTTCTCCTATATATTGAAAGTTTTCTCATGGAAAAGGTTAAGAAATATTGAATGAAGAATTGGTGAAAGAATTGTGTGAAGGAATCTGCTTGGATAGAAGCTTCAAGACTCTATTTGGTCTGTCAATTTGTATTGGATCTTCTTCATGCAAGCATAGAGAAAGTGTGTGTGTTGGAACCAAGGGTCACTAAAAGGAAGATTGCGACATCAAGGCGATCTAGTTGTATCTTCTACTTTCATTTAATATAATACAGCACCATGTCCCTTTCCCATAAAATAACTCTTATTTTATTACGTAACTCCTTGATCATATGCATAGGTTGACATTGAATATACTTTGCTATCTTCACTTTGGTTGGTTTTTGTTTTCTTAGACCTGATTTCACAAGAGAACTAGAGAAAAGTGGGAACAACAGAGACCTAAGGAAGAAATATAAATGTTTGTCACTCATTCCTTCTTAGTAGTAGATTCAATGATTGCAACTTAGGGAAAGAGTCGTGTCCTGTCTTGTTTTGTTCTAGATCCAGGTGGATCTAGGGAGATCTGTTAGTGTCCACACCTACCGATTTATCCGATAACAACTGGGGAGATGATTTTATCCACCCTAGCAAATACCTCCATGACTTATGCAATGTTGCAGGTTACCTTAAACAATGTCCAGACTTAGTTGAACCTGGAGAAAGCGTCTTCTTTAGCAAAAGATAACAAGATAAAATATCTAGAGGAATCGGTACTCAAAATTGGATATGATCCATCAAACATGAAGACAGCTGAGGAATTACTAAATAAGAAGAATGCTGACATAGAATCCTTAAGGAAAAAACTAAAACTCCCAACCACTGAATATTCACAGGCAAAAGAAATGGTTGAGACTGAAGGCCATAAGGAGGAAATGTTGAAACTAGTCATGGAGAAAAATGCGTAGATCAAGGATATGGAGGTCGATCTGGAGAAATTAGTCAAAGAGAAGAAGTAGAATGTGCCAATGGAGGTCATCCCACTGAATGTAGTTCCTATCACAGGGACCCGTACAACAATAATAATGGAAGAAACCAAAACAAAAATCTTTGCAACCATTCCAGTAACAACTACTGATGCCTCTGAGAAATTGGAAAAGTCGATGGAGGACATGACTTTGAAAGGAGAAGAAATGAAAATACTGCAGGAGGAGATTATCAACCTCCAGAAGCTGAAGGCCACTTTTCAGGCTAGCTACAACACTGAAATGCACAAGTCACTGAGGCTTAAGCAAGAACTACAGAAGCTGTAGAAGGAGACAATCATGGCTAAGACACTGTCAGAATATTTGGATGGACATCTTCAAATACATGACAGAGATTTGGCCACTCATACAAATTATGTTTGAGCAGCATGAGCTGGTGCACAGAAGTAGACAAGCCATTGACAAGATAAGAGCATAATTGGGAGAAAGGCCTACAGAGACAAATGAGATCATCAAGTTCATAAATTCTAAGAAAAAATAAGAACTGGAAGCTTTGCAAATTGAGGATAGGACAAAAACTATCCTTGAGGTCAAGAAAGCTTTGACCAAGAGGGGATTGGTGATGAAACTGGAGGAAAGAGTCTAGACGATGGATATTGGAGTGCAGAGGTTTTTCAACAAGGTTGAATCACTACATAAGAAATGGATTCCAGGTTTATCAATGATCAATCAATGACAAGATGATTACTCTCTCAGAATACAAACAAAATATCCTCATGGTGGAAAGATATGGTTCTAAGTTCGTAGGCATATAGGGCAGCATCACTGGAAAATCATTCTTGGAAAATTTGCAGTTGGACCTGAGAATCCAACACGAGATAAAGTACATCTTCATCACCAAGCCTACCTTTTCCAAGTACATAGAGATGGATGAAGTATAACGAAGGTTACTCAAAGTTACCATCCCTAATCAAAAGAGATGGGAAGACTTGTGTGATTTGATTGAGTAGAGATGATGTGTACATCTAAGTCAGCATGAAGAACAATCATAGTCAAGTCAAATATGACTCACCAACCACGTTCCTTAGAATCAACACCAAGGATTCAAGAGGATCATTTAGCATTCCTACTTTTTTGTAATATGTAATCTAGTTAGTTAGATTTTCTCTCCAATATATCTTGATCATTAATGACAGGATTAGATGTAATTTGTGTATAAATACTTCTTACTTTGAAGTATTGAGGGTTGATTTTTGTGCCCAAGAAATCTAGATCTATAATCTTTTTGAAGATATCCATCAGTAATAAAAAGGATGATTCACAGGATTCTTGCATGTTGATGTTGGTAATGTTTACTTTCGTTTCTTAATTATTTATCTTACATCGTTATCATTATGTTTTCTGTATCTGATCGTTTAAAATAAGTTAAAGTACAAAATTTGTTTCATGTACTCTGTTTCTGTATTTTGGCGATTTAAATGTTCTTCTTCTAATATTTTAATAAAGAAATTCTTAAATGCTTCTTTATTCTAATTGACTACCTCACCCATTTCTGTGTTTCCATCACTTTAATTCTAAAATATCCAACATTTTCATTATCTTTCCCTATGAAGAAACTTATAAAATCTGTATCTATTCTCAAACCTTAACAGAGACCCTATAGCCCAATGGATCTGTATCTGATCTTCAAAATCAAAATACAAACTCTTATTAATTTAACCAGCCTAATATCTAAAACCCAAACAGATCCAAATCATATAGAGAAATCCCTCTCTAAAACTGGCAGGGCTAGATCCCAGTTTCAAAAGCGGTTTTGGTAAGTTACCTCTGTTAAATTGCTTCTTCCCTTATAACCTATTGTTGGCAGCCAACCCCATTTTTTTTATTGCTCTCAAAAGCTGCCTACACCCCTTGTGGTATTACGACAAATCATTGTCACATTGTGTTAATGGACATTCGTCTCATTTTTGCGACCATTACAATTCAATTTCGACCCAGTTTTCACAACTGCAAATGTGAAAACACCTCTTTCGTTGATTAGATTGTCGTCGTTTTTGGTTGATTTGCTGAAA
>ML792885.1:56942-101697 GCA_009831015.1 Picea engelmannii | reverse complement strand
CAAGTAAAAAAATTCTTTGATTATTAAAAAACATTTTGTTCATGTTAAATATCCCATTTCCTCAATTGTTGTGTGAAATCTATATAGTTCTCTTACTCAAATAATTATTTATGTGAAGATGGATTGTTTGCATCCAATATTCAGATTCAGAACCAGATCAACCTCTCTTTCAAAACCACAAATTGGTGATTATTAAGTTTGTTTCTTTATGAGTTGAACAGATACATGCCAACATTGGTCGTGCTTCTTTGTACAATATTAAGGAAACCGTGTGTATTCTTATGTTTTGGATTACATAGATGAAGTATGATTATTTTGAACTCATGTATGGGTATGGACAAATCATTTTTGTGGTATGCATGCATGTAGACTGCAAATTTAATTAATTTAGGTACATAATCAAACCTTATCTAGAAGGAACTTATCTTCTGCAAACCTATAGTAATGTCAGGATTGAGTTTATGCCTAACTACTTAATTCTATACTCAAGCTATAGTATATTATTTTACCTTCTGTGTGTTTCTCTTGTCATGAATTAAATGATTAATGATGTTTTTTATCATAATATAATCAAAGGATGGATATCAATAGAACTTTTTAGTTAAAAACCATCAAGTAAAATTCTTCTTCTTGTTGTTTATGGGTTTATTTCCATCTCTTTTCCTCTCGACAATGACCTATTCTTTTTGTGCACAACACAATTACTTATCCATGGATTTTAAACATCTTAGAAGAATGTCTATCAACCCTCAACATTCCAGTTTTTTTTTTAATTCAATGGTTTGAACTAGTCTCTCTCATGGTCTATGTTTGCATTGGTTTAGTGCCTTTTATGGGTTTTGCTAATATTTTAATGAGGGAGTTTTATCATGTGTTGATATTTTTCATATTTCTTTTGGGTCCTACATTTATGATTAAAATGGGCTTTTTACGTTGTTATGTAGATAACCATACATGCTGAGTCTTCCTTATTATTTTGGTTTATTGTTTGGTGGATTAAGTCCATATTGTGCAATTTTCACGGTTTATTGTCTTCCATTTGGATGATAGTGCCTTTTAACTTATGTTTTCTAAGAGTTTCTTTAACAAATATTTTTATTGGTTTAAGTACTTTGAGGATCTACTATTTTAACTAAGCTAAGGTTCCCAAATGCAATGTTTCCTCTATGGTAATCTCTAAATAAACTTAACTACAACCAAATGCACCAAAACCAAGGCATTATGTATCCTATAACATTCAAATTGATTTAGTGGTGCTATATTTAAATCTCTAGGTAAGTTGGTTATTTATTGAATGTTGGTTTCAATAAATATATGTATTACAACACTATTAATGTGCACTATTTATTTTCTAATTCATTGGAACATTAATTATTGATTTCCTATTTTGGGTAGGTAAGAACACAACAACATCATCGTCCTCTTATTGTTGATTCTTGGAACCATTGATTGATGGTGTGAATGTTTATTAATTCAATGCATGGAGAACACTTGCAACCTAAACACCCATGCATGTTGGATTTGATAACTTATTGATTCATTGGAAAGGGTCATATTCCTACTAAGTTTCCTTGTATTACTCGGGATATAAAAATAGCAATACATTGTCACCCACAACCACATGTTTGGTATACATATATATAATTAATTATCAACTATTAATTGTCTCGGTGTTGAGTAGATACATTCAAATAATAGAGTTATAACTATTTGGATGTAATAAATTGTTTATGAATGGGTAAAGTGTTGGATTCGTAGCTTGTAAGAGAAGAGTTTGTTTTCTTTTGCTAGAGATAAAACGAGAGTGGGATGGCTCTATTATTGAGCATAGCTCTTGAAATCATAATCTAATAAATCAAGAATAATATTCAAAAATGAACATTTTCATTCATGTAAAACTATATTAAGCTTCCATGTGCCCAAATGTAGTTATAATACTATATGTTTGTATCTCTTATCAAATGTTCAAATTCATGTAATGAAGATATTGTCATTTTGATTAATAATCTTTCATCCAAGGATAAATGTGTGCCTTAAATTGACTATACATTATATATTCTCATGTATAACTAGTAATCATTCCAAAAGTTTGAGTGGGATTATCTCATTCATATGAAATACCAATTATTTCATTGTTGAGAGATCTCTTAATAAGTTTTATAGAAAATGAAAAGGAAATGTTTTGACTTGAAAAAGTACATCATGTTTGTATTAACCTCACAATTATTTCCATTCAATATATCATTGAAGGTAATAACTTATTCTTTGAGGTAAGAGATTTATGGTTTTTCAAGAGTAGACATGTGTTTTCTCATTTCAATTACAAAAATTTAGTCCTATTATGATGTTTTAGTAAGTGGACATATGAAAAATTAGTATCAGATCCAGGTTACAAAAAACATGGACTCAAGAAAAAATGGTCTATGCTTTTTTAGATATTTTTGGTGATGCTAATTTTTATAAGTGTTGAAGATGGGATTTATTTCTAGTGTATCTTCATTTTTAATGCCTAAACATTGCACCTTTTAGGAAACATACATCGCTGAAAAAAAGTCGAGTACAATAGCTAATGAATCATTATTGACATTTTTTTCTTAAGTTGGAACTTTATTTCTTTGTATTTTATAACCCAAAATAAATATGGACTAGTAGTGATGTGATGTGCGATAATGATTATTCCAAGTGTTCCCAAACATATACTAGTGTTGAATCTTTATTTCTACTTCATAATTACACTCCATGAGAAAGTTTCATCCAAAATGCAAGAAACTCAATTGTCATGCACCAATGACATCCTTACATTTAAAAAAAAATAAAAATAAATCATTCATTGGGAAATCAATGCATGTTGGGCTCCACTTTATTCTGTGGAGATAAAAGAGAATATAAATTGAAGCTTATTTAACTAATTTTTTTAATATCCATGTGTGTTCTTTGTCTTAAAGTAGTGTTGATCTTGAAGTATACTTGTGCCCAATGTATTTTTATTGTAGGACCTTATCTTTATTTTACATTAGTGTAACAATTGAGACCATTGGAGGTCATTAAATATATAATTACTTGTGATTATTTAACTACTAATTGGAGTGTTGTATTTGTACGTTTTTGGGTCTCCATAAAAGTGTTGATTTGGCTAGGTTAAATGTTGACCTGGATCTCTTTATTTAACCTCCAAGGAAGTGCCTTTGTTTGACTATTAGTGGGATGATTTTACCTATTATTTTTTGGAATTTGATAATGCATGCATTATGTTCATAGTGGATTTGGGACTGATCTTGCATGTGTTACCCTTTTCCCAAATCATTTTGATCGAAATCCTACATGCAAGTGTCAATCAAGTTTAAATGATGTATGTGTTTCTACCTTTCATAACTTCCATACCCAACCTTAGGATAACACTACTTTGTGGCTAAATTTGTGTGGAGTGATAGCTTTGCTGATTTGACTTTCTTTTGATGAAGTACCAATTCTTCTTTACTGACTATCATAATGGACACTCTTCTTTTACTTGTGATTGATGGAAGATCCAAACAAGTTTTCCTTTTCACATTACTTCTTGCTTTATTATTTCTTCATATTAAATTATAGTGTAGTGTCCCCAAGGCCGAGCCCCGATGTAAACCATGATCTAAAAGAGGTTGTAAATATGTGTTATAGGCTGGTGAGATGAGTCTTGTATAAGCCAGTAGGCTTATGTGTTTGATTAGGCCAGAGAGCCTAAGGATTGAAGGCCAAGGGCCTGGATTTTGTATCTGTATATATATGCAACACATCAATAAAACATAAACACTGCCAGGTGCAGACCGACCACGATGAATGAGTGATGGGGGACTAAGAATCCATAGAGTGGGCAAGGAACTAGGGGCTAGAAGGTGGGAAAGGGGCTGAGTGATGAGCCTAGGGGCTAAGCCTAGGGGGCTTAAGCCTGGGAAATAATATTTTAATATTATTTTAAAAAGAGACATGTGCATTTCTGTTTATCTTAAGTTTTGGAAAGGGAACGTACAAAAGGGATGCACGTTGTGGTACACATGCAGTTCCGAGGGTGACAAGTGTCAACCCTGGTGCATGCAAATAAAACAGAGGAAGTAAGTCGTGAGGGGGATCATCTCTCCATTCTGACTGGGAACCTCGGAGCGTAGAACCGGTATGCCATTTGCCAGATTACTCTGATTCATCTCTGAAGCCATCAAGCCTGTGTTTGTCGGAAGAAGCCGCGTACACCCATGTCCCGAGTTGTGAGTCTGTGTCTGTTCTAAGCAACCCAGGAACGCATTCCTGAACCAGAATTCCCTGTGTTGAACTCGAGTGGAAGAATCCCTAGTTGTTCGGGGAAAACTGAGCTAGCCAGTGCGTGAAGCCTGCTCCGAAATCATCCCGTGAGATTATCCTGTGACAGCTGAACCGTTTTGAGAAGCAATTGTCTGTGTTTTCCGTGGATTGTTGTGACCACGCAGTGCTGGACTGCATGAGGCTTGTTGGCCTATGAGCAACTCCTCCAGGTGAGAGAGTGCGTAGAGGGAGAAGAGAACTCCTGGAAGGAACCCTATAGCTTCCATAGAGCTCGGAGAATTCCGGTCCAGTTTGTTCCTGTAACCCAAGGTAAGGGAGACTGGCAGCCGAAGGACTGTCTAGGTGACAGAGAAGGTGCACTCTCTTGGAGTGGAACAGGCATGTGGGGAATGAGGGTCTGTGTGCAGTGAGAGTGGGAGATTCCTGGGAGAGCTTCTTCCTGGTGAATTTGTATGTGTTATCTTCCCTGTAACCTCAGCCTAGCCTAGGATTCCTTGCCTTGGGGTGGAGCTCGGTCCCGGCTCGAGGGTGACCTACTGTTGAGCCGATGAATAGTGTGGTCTAAGGCTGGGAGGTTCGTGGAAGGCCTGCACTTGGTTGGTGAAATTCTACAGCCAATAAAAGATAAGTATTGAACTAGGCTTTAATTATGTTGAGCATGACTGTGTTGTTTAAGTATCATGTTTTCCGCTGTGTAAATAAATTAATGATGAATGCTATGGTTTGTTTAATTATAGCAGTACCCATATATTTACTCTGAGTTTTTAAGTGTGTTTAATTGTGTTAAATGCATTTGGTTGGTAAAACCCAGTTTGAGTTCTGTAGATTCCATGTACAGAACGGAAATTGGAGAGGTTTGGTAGAATCCGGGTAGTGAATGAGTACACTACATACAGTTTGTAATATTTTTCTCTTTCGAGAAGGATACATTCCTTGTCATTTTTATTATGGTGGCTATGACTATAATTTTGTAATTAGTATATATTGAAATGTGAATAAACCAGGACATTTTATATGAATCATGCAAATATTCATATAGTAACATTCCTAAAGTCACTAGAAAATTATGAACCTTGTAGATGTTATTTGTAGAATGTAATGCTTGTTGAAGATTATAAATTTTTTTGGAATCATTTGAGGATTAGAGGTGGTTTCTAGTGAGGACCTTGCTCAAGATTTCTAGATGGTTTCCTACACAATGCTATTTTTGTGGAAATTCTCATAGGACATCTAATATTGTATGGAAAATGTAGAACATTCACTTGGCACTAAGAGGTTGAGTTTAAGGGGTTAACAAACCTATATTTCATGGCATGGTCGTCATCCCTTGAGGTTTCAAACCCATCAACCATATTTAGTCAAGAACACATGAAATGTATCGACTATATAAATTCATTTCCTACTAATCCTTCAAAATGGGAAGTTCCCAAAAGTCTAGTACAAGTTCTATACAATTTAGTTTTTGTAATTACTTACCTTCAAAATGGGAAGTTCCCAAAAGTCTAGTACACGTTATATACAATTTAGTTTTTTGTAAATGCTTACCTTCAAAGTTGGAACTTTTCTTGATCATTTCTAAGTCACACATTATCTAGTCAAGAACAAATGAAATGTATAGTTTGTATAAATTCATTTCCTACTATTCCTTCAAAATAGGAAGTTCCCAAAAGTATAGTACAAGTTATATAGAATTTAGTTTTTGTGAATGCTTACCTTCAAAATGGGAAGTTCTCAAAAGTCTAGTACAAATTATATACAAATTAGTTTTTATAAATGCTTACCTTCAAAATGAGAAGTTCCCAAAAATCTAATACAAATTATATACAATTTAGTTTTTGTAAATGTTTACCTTCAAAGTTTGAACTTTTCTGGATCATTTCTAAGTCACACATGGAAGTGTATTAGTTTTTACTGGATATTCAAAATGTTTTATACTCATTTAAAATTTCTAAATAAACTTTTACTATACGATGATAAAATAATTTTTACTATAGGGTGATAAAATAATTGCAAAAATAACTTATGGTAAAATATGTGAGTAAATGTTTTTTTTTTTTTTCTAAATTTTAAAAGCCATATTTTAAATCTATGTTTATATGTTTATACGATAATAATAGGTGAAGGTTGAATTTTGTTATTTCAAATAAGTATTTGACTATTTGGTCACTTCCACACCTAGACCAAGACATGCTTCAACACGTTTGGTGTTGGCATTGAACCATGCGTCTGTGTACTATATGATGTGTCAATATGCTACTTGGAGGTGGACGACGTCCAAATATCCCATTGATAATGTAATATTGAGTTTGAAATGAAAGGTCTTGGCTCTCTTATTGCTATAAACTCTTTTGTTGCTTAGCGTGCAATATGGAGTTTTTCAATGTCACATTGTCATATTCCTACTAAGTTTCCTTGTATTACTCGGGATATAAAAATAGCAATACATTGTCACCCACAACCACATGTTTGGTATACATATATATAATTAATTATTAACTATTAATTGTCTCGATGTTGAGTAGATACATTCAAATAATAGAGTTATAACTATTTGGATGTAATAAATTGTTTATGAATGGGTAAAGTGTTGGATTCGTAGCTTGTAAGAGAAGAGTTTGTTTTCTTTTGCTAGAGATAAAACGAGAGTGGGATGGCTCTATTATTGAGCATAGCTCTTGAAATCATAGTCTAATAAATCAAGAATAATATTCAAAAATGAACATTTTCATTCATGTAAAACTATATTAAGCTTCCATGTGCCCAAATGTAGTTACAATACTATATGTTTGTATTTTTTATTAAATGTTCAAATTCATGTAATGAAAATATTGTCATTTTGATTAATAATCTTTCATCCAAATGTTCAAATTCATGTAATGAAGATATTGTCATTTTGATTAATAATCTTTTATCCAAAGATAAATGTGTGCCTTAAATTGATTATACATTATATATTCTCATGTATAACTAGTAATGATTCCAAAAGTTTAAGTGGGATTATCTCATTCATATGAAATACCAATTATTTCATTCTTGAGAGATCTTTTAATAAGTTTTATAGAAAATGAAAAGGAAATGTTTTGACTTAAAAAAATACATCATGTTTGTATTAATCTTACAATTATTTCCATTCAACATATCATTGAAGGTAATAACTTATTCTTTGAGGTAAGAGATTTATGGCTTTTCAAGAGTAGACATGTGTTTTCTCATCTCAATTACAAAAATTTAGTCCTATTATGATGTTTTAGTAAGTGGACATATGAAAAATTAGTATCAGATCCAGGTTACAAAAAACATGGACTCAAGAAAAAATGGTCTATGTTTTTTTAGATATTTTTGGTGATGCTAATTTCTATAAGTGTTGAAGATGGGATTTATTTCTAGTGTATCTTCATTTTTAATGCCTAAACATTGCACCTTTTAGGAAACATACATCGCTGAAAACAAGTTGAGTACAATAGCTAATGAATCATTATTGAGATTTTTTTTTAAGTTGGAACTTTATTTCTTTGTATTTTATAACCCAAAATAAATATGGACTAGTAGTGATGTGATGTGTGATAATGATTAGTCCATGTGTTCCCAAACATATACTAGTGTTGAATCTTTATTTCTACTTCATAATTACACTCCATGAGAAAGTTTCATCCAAAATGTAAGAAACTCAATTGTCATGCACCGATGACATCCTTACATGTTAAAAAAGATAAAAATAAATCATTCATTGGGAAATCAATGCATGTTGGGCTCCACTTTATTCTGTGGAGCTAAAAGAGAATATAAATTGAAGCTTATTTAACTAATTTTTTAAATATCCATTTGTGTTCTTTGTCTTAAAGTAGTGTTGATCTTGAAGTATACTTGTGCCCAATGTATTTTTATTGTAGGACTTTATCTTTCTTTTACATTAGTGTAACAATTGAGACCATTGGAGGTCATTAAATATATAATTACTTGTGATTATTTAACTACTAATTGGAGTGTTTTATTTGTACGTTTTTGGGTCTCCATAAAAGTGTTGATTTGGCTAGGTTAAATGCTGACTTGGATCTCTTGATTTAACCTCCAAGGAAGTGTCTTTGTTTGACTATTAGTGGGATGCTTTTACCTATTATTTTTTGGAATTTGATAATGCATGCATTAAGTTCATAGTGGATTTGGGACTGATCTTGCATGTGTTACCCTTTTCCCAAATCATTTTGATCGAAATCCTACATGCAAGTGTCGATTAAGTTTAAATGATGTTCGAGTTTCTACCTTTCATAACTTCCATACACATCCTTAGGATAACACTACTTCGTGGCTAAATTTGTGCGGAGTGATAGCTTTGCTGATTTGACTTTCTTTTGATGAAGTACCAATTCTTCTTTACTGACTATCATAATGGACACTCTTCTTTTACTTGTGATTGATGGAAGATCCAAACAAGTTTTCATTTTCACATTACTTCTCGCTTTATTATTTCTTCATATTAAATTATAGTTTGTAATATTTTTCTCTTTTGAGGAGACATTCCTTGTCATTTTTATTATGGTGGCTATGACTATAATTTTGTAATTAGTATATATTAAAATGTGAATAAACCAGGACATTTTATATGAATCATGCAAATATTCATATAGTAACATTCCTAAAGTCACTAGAAAATTATGAACTTTGTAGATGTTATTTGTAGAATGTAATGCTTGTTGAAGATTATAAAAATTTTAGGAATCATTTGAGGATTAGAGGTGGTTTCTAGTGAGGACCTTGCTCAAAATTTCTAGATGGTTTCCTACACAATGCTATTTTTGTGGAAATTCTCATATGACATCTAATATTGTATGGAAAATGTAGAACATTCACTTGGCACTAAGAGGTTGAGTTCAAGGGGTTAACAAACCTATCTTTCATGGCATAGTCGTCATCCCTTGAGGTTTCAAACCCATCAACCATATTTAGTCAAGAACACATGAAATGTATAGATTGTATAAATTCATTTCCTACTAATCCTTCAAAATGGGAAGTTACCAAAAGTCTAGTACAAGTTCTATACAATTTAGTTTTTGTAAATACTTACCTTCAAAATGGGAAGTTCCCAAAAGTCTAGTACACGTTATATACAATTTAGTTTTTGTAAATGCTTACCTTCAAAGTTGGAACTTTTCTTGATCATTTCTAAGTCACACATTATCTAGTCAAGAACAAATGAAATGTATAGTTTGTATAAATTCATTTCCTACTATTCCTTCAAAATGGGAAGTTCCCAAAGTCTAGTACAAGTTATATAGAATTTAGTTTTTGTGAATGCTTACCTTCAAAATGGGAAGTTCTCAAAAGTCTAGTACAAATGATATACAAATTAGTTTTTGTAAATGCTTACCTTCAAAATGGGAAGTTCCCAAAAATCTAATACAAGTTATATACAATTTAGTCTTTGTAAATGTTTACCTTCTAAGTTGGAACTTTTCTAGATCATTTCTAAGTCACACATGGAAGTGTATTAGTTTTTACTGGATATTCAAAATGTTTTATACTGATTTAAAATTTCTAAATAAACTTTTACTATACGATGATAAAATAATTTTTACTATAAGGTGATAAAATAATTACAAAAATAACTTATGGTAAAATATGTGAGTAAATGTGTTTTTTTTTTCTAAATTTTAAAAGCCATATTTTAAATCTCTGTTTATATGTTTATACGATAATAATAGGTGAAGGTTGAATTTTGTTATTTCAAATAAATATTTGATTATTTGGTCACTTCCACACCTAGACCAAGACATGCTTCAACACGTTTGGTGTTGGCATTGAACCATGCGTCTGTGTACTATATGATGTGTCAATATGCTACTTGGAGGTGGACCACGTCCAAATATCCCATTGATAATGTAATATTGAGTTTGAAATGAAAGGTCTTGGCTCTCTTATTGCTATAAACTCTTCTGTTGCTTAGCGTGCAATATGGAGTTTTTCAATGTCACATTGTTATTTGAATGTCGCAAGTGGAGTTGGTGGTAATGGTGTTGTAGAAAGTAAGGAGGTTCTGTTAAAAATATTTAATAAGGTAAGTATCGCACTCCTGCTTAAAAGTATTTAACAAGGTAAGTCTCGCACTCCTGCCATTTCCTTTCATGATAACTATATATTGATGCATTGGTAAATACTGTAATTTATTCCTGGATGAGTAACTATCTTGATTGAGAATAAGAAATTTCATTACTATATTGTCAATATATGTAACTTAAAGATCGCTGGTAAACTATGCAATGTTAAAGACGCACATAAATTGATCAATAGAGTTCATTGCATGTGTTGAGGTAGCTTAGTTGATTTCATTGGTATGGGGAATTATTATTACATTGGTTTTAGTTTGAACATATTAGTGTCCACAATTTTTGAAAGCAAGGGATTGTCAAATAATAAAGTTTTTTTGTTTTCTTATGGAAAACATACTAGTTGTTTGTTTACCAAATTGGAACTCTACAATCTATGCTTTAGAAATACATGAAATGAATTCATGATACTTTGTTTGTCCTATCTTTTGTATATGAAATTATATAAAAAATACGACTTTTAGGATATGGATATATTACAAATGGATTCAAAATAGTTTGTATAGGAAAAATATGATTGGTCATGGAGGTAAGTTTATAGAGTTTTTTTAAGAAAAGTAGGGGCTATAGATGTTAAAAGGATGAATGTAAAGAGATGGTAAATCCAATAGGATCATGGGTTTGCTACTGAGGTAGAAACATTAGGTTCTATTTGGCATTCCAAATATTTTAAATTTATTATTCTACTTATCAAACTATGAAAAAAAAAATGGTCTATGAATAGATGTTTAAAAGAATCTTAGGTGACATGTTGGGAGTAATGATCATATGATTGTTTGTGCTAATAACGTAGATATATTAAATGGCATTTCACTGCATTTATTATGTTGACAACTAGAGATGATTGAAATATTGGTGTAGCATGATTCTAGGATCATTTGATGTGTTGTTGTTAATATCGCAATAAAATATTATATCCATAGGTACTCACAATTTGTTGATTGAAAGTATAGATTGTAGGTAGAATTGTCTTGTATATGTGTTAGTAACCTAACCCCTCACTTAGGTAGAGTAATATATTTCCATGTAATAAAGGCCAAAATTAATAAGGCCTAGCAATAACTAGAAGGATCTTCCTCTAGATGGTTCTTTTGGATAGGCATATTTAGTATAAATATGAGTAGAGGGTATGAGAAGTTTTGTCTAGGATATTATTGTAATAGAGCTCTTCGAAGAGGAAAGTGAACATTTCTCTCAGTAATCAAAGTTCTCTTTCTGGTGTTATTCTGGTATTATCCTGGTATTATTGTGGTATTGTTTTGGTTATATCATTGTTTCACTGCCATTTCTAGCTAATTAGTTTTGTTCTGCATATTATTTTATATCTGGAATACTACAAGTGGTATCAGAGCACCTTCCTTGGCAGAAAATTGTGGGTTAATTTTTTTGTCAGGGTGGAGACGTATTCCAACGTCTTAAAGATGCATAGATGTGTCATTATGTGCATCAACCCATGGTCGGGGATTCATATATGCAGAAAATACAAGTGATACTTAAGCGCACATATGTTGGCCACCCATGTAACCCCTGTTGGTACCCCTTCGAGTGGTAGCACATCAAAATACACTTGTATACGGATCGACCTAGATCTACTAAATCTCTCCATAGATAAAACGATCAGTCACTTGGCTGCTATAGTTCCATCGAGAACAACACTTGGGAATATACTCTCTAGTACCTGAGTAGTCTAGTAGTACGGCTAAGGGTACATTCTAGCCTCCTTAATTGGTGCCATGAGATATTGGGTCGAGTACTATTGTTGGACCCCACACATATATCATAGAGCTATAGCATAGGGAAAACCGTTGTCTCTAGAACCCTTGAATACCCTAACCCTAAGAACGAAAAAAAAAATAGAACAGACAAAATCTACTGTTGTGCAACTGTATCCTACATTCGGGTTGCGAAATTACTACACATTTATTCCTGTTAAGAATTTGTGCATTTTGTCACTACAATATTCTTTAGATCAGAGTATAACTCCGCAAGGGTAAAAAAAAGTTTTGATCCTGTTGGCGCCATTATTTTAGGCCTATCCCGTTGGATTCCTTTCTTCACCCGTATCGCAGTCATACCTATCATTTTTCAACAATTTTTTTTCTTGTGGACCCAACCCCCTTCTAACACCCTTATTTGGGCCTTACCCCATTAGATTTCCCTCGATGTTTGGATCGTCATGATACACTTCACCCATAACCCATTTTTTGTGTGGTCCCACCCATCCCTTGTCATTTTCCCTCTTCATCATGGCCCACACCCATAAGCAAGACTTGGAAGCTTACTTTAATTCCTTGTACTCTAATTTCATAGAGACCCAACAATAAGTGAGACAAATCAATGTCAATGTTTCCACCATCAATAAAAAAATGCATTCCTCCATCGATGTCAAAATGGACAACATCAAATAGGACCTCGCTACCCAACTTGAATCCTTCAATACCCAGCTTGCCTCTTTCACTACAATGATCTTCGCCAAGCTGCATATCTATGCAGATCTTCCCTCCTCTGACCCACCTTTGCAACTTGAAGGTGAAACTTCCCCTCATTCACATAATTTTCAGCCCCATCACTTTCAACATGACCTACGACTTCCACGTGTGGATGTGACCAAAATTTGATGGCTCGAATCCCACTAGCTTGGTAACTCAAATGGAACATTATTTATCTTTGTATGGAATTATAGATGAGTTGGACAAACTTAGATATGGTGTTCTCCATATAGATAAAGAATGTTGGCAATGGTGGTAATGGAGAAAAAATGCCCGCCAAGGGTATGTGGCTTGGAAACAATTTGTAATGTCCCCCGCCTCTTGATGAAGAGGGTTGGAGAGACTCAGTAGTCTAGTCATCCCCACTAGACTATAGTCTAGTGCACTATGGAGAGAAGTCAACTAAACTCAACATTATAACATTAAGTTGACTTGGAAAAGGAAAAGGAAAAGTAACTCAATGATGAAATAGAACATGTGAGAGTGAGTTAGGAGTTAGCCCTAGGGGATAACTAAATCAATTGAGAAACAGATTGGAGGTATAAAGGAAAGGCAAGGGTGCACCTCTCACTCACCTTGGATTATTATTGCATTTTTCTTTTGGGCTCTAGAGCACAACAATTTTGAGGGTTTTGAGAATACAAACCCTAGAGGACAACTCGGTGGTGAAACATTCCACCTCTCTTGTTCCAAGCTTGGTCTCGGGGATGAAAGACTCCACCCACACCATTCTAAAATAGTTACAAGTACCATCTTCCATCTAGGGAAACAACAGAGCATAACTTAAAGGGTTTCCAGCAAGGGGGTGCACCATTGATAGAAGGAAGATTCGATGCAAGAGCTTGAGAAGGCTTCTAGACATTTGGACACTTGGGTTTTCTTTGTAGGGCCTTGATCATCATCTCTAGTGCATTTTGGAGGAGTTATATTTTCCATTTGATTTTTTGAAGCATTGGCAAGGTTTTGAGAGAAGAACGGTGTTATTGGAAAGTAGATCTACTCAGTTTGGAAGGGAAAAACTTCATATCTCAGACCGAGACTTCATCTAGGGGTTCACCTTGCCCTGATATGCCTTTCTAGAGAGTTTCAAAGCATTTGGAGGACTCCATCATTAGGGCCAAAATATTGGTCCTTGGCAGTCTTCAGGAGGGCGCAGCCTGGTTTGGGGTTTCAACATATTGCAGAGCATATCCTAGTATTTTTCCTTGAGACTTCAAGAGGGGGATTACCTTGTCCCAATATACTATTATACTTAGTTTTGTGTCATTTGAGGGATTCCATCAGTAGGGCTGAAATATTGGACCTTCTCAGCTATCCAGGAGAGCGTATCTTCAGCCAGGAGGGTTTGGACGTGACCTTGGTTTATTTGTATTGGTATTCATCTAATATTCATCCTTTAGATACTTATATCTTCCTATTTGAGAAATTTGTAGTAGCTCATACTCCAGCTAAAGGATCTATCCGATGTTATTCCATATTTGCAATCCTATTATATCAGGTTCTTTCATATTATCTAAATAAAGGTCAGATCTATGTTGTTTGGTTCTGTATTTGGTGTTTCTTGTTATCTCTTGTATTTCCATATGTTGCATCTTCAAATATATGTTCACATGCTTGATAACTAAATCTATAAACCCTAAGACACAACTCCAAGAGTAAACCTGCAAACAAACACACACACAACAGTTAACAGTAAGCAGTTAGTGTTCCTGACAAAAACATTGGCTTGGGAACATTATAGTGGCATTAGAGCGTTCATCCTCCCAGCCAGTGGGGATTAGCGCATGCAGAAGTTCAGTGGTATATATATGGGCATACATAGGAAGCAGTCAGGTGAACCAGAGGCATATATGGAAGGTTTAGGTGAGGACAGTGAGCCATAGGTCTTAGCAAGCTTTGCAAAGGAACTGCATGAGTCTATACTTTAGACAAAGAGTGCATTGGTACACCACTTACAGGAAAACCAAGAGGAAGTGCGCAGGGGTCAAAGTGAGTTGAGGGAGACCTTAAAGAAAGTAAATGTTAGTCAGGATAAGATCTCATAGGTACTATTACATTTGACTCATGGAGGAAAGGAGCCTAAAATGTATGCAAATAGAGAGGCCAGTGGATCTCATGGAGTTTATAGACATCAATAGGAGCACATTCCCCATTATCACACTGAGGGGCAGATCCATGGAGGAGGTGCACCACAGGGAAAGACACACAATACCACCCATAGACCCTATCTACCTTCATTCTTGGATGAACAGACACAACCAAACTACCAAGATGAAATTGAGGACAATATTGATCAGTATGTCAGGGAATATAACTCACTAAGAATAGCATTCCAGAGACAAATCACACTAGATCAGTATTGTGGATTTAAACACAGAGGTAAAACCATGCTGTACCATAGGAAAAACTATGCGTCAGAGCGCAAGGCAGATAAAATGGAAATCCCCTATTTTGATGGATCTTCCAAGGTGATTACACAGGCTTGGTGCAGAAAATTGAAACTTACCTACAACTTAACACAATGAGAGAAATGGATGCCATCAAGTTTTCCACCATGTACTTGGAAGGAACGACTCATGACTGGTGGTACTATGGGTTAACTACACTAGGTCACAATCAGATCGTGGCTTACAAAGAGTTTACACAGAGGCTTATTGACAGGTTTGACCAGGGGGATCTAGAGCTACATTTCAGGGAACTCACCCAGCTCAGGCAGATAGGATCACTAGAGGTGTATATTGAGGATTTTCAGAGGATAGCGGTCATGGTGCAGGATGTGTCTCAGTCAAGACTCATGATGCTTTTCATAGAGGGATTGATGGAACCCTTAAAGGGTTGGGTAAATGATTTCAAACCTACCAACTTACAGGATTCTATATGGAGGAAAAGAGATCTAGGCCTAGAAGTGGAATCTAAATTCATCCCTATACTACCTATAAATAAAGGCAAAAGAGACCAAAGACCTCCCATGAACCAAGGAGGAATAGACCAAAGGGGATTTGACAGAAGAAGGAGTAGAATGGATGGTAACACTATAAGAGAAATGAGGATGAAACAACTGTACTATACATGAAAAGAACCTTGGGATGCATCCCACAAATGTATGGGTAGAGGCAAGGCATATTACATTGAGGTAACTTTTGATAATGAGGAGGATATAGATTTCGACCACCTACAAAACATAGAAGAATACACCACCAAAATTACAGAAGAGGAAGGTACAAGTCATGACCTTGCAATAGATGATAAGGCTACATTGGCATCCAACAATGGGGTACCCAAATACAACACTTTCAGGATGAGAGGGGTGTTTCAGGGGAATAATGTTTCGGTTCTCATTGATGGGGGAGATTCTCACAACTTTATTGACTCAAATCTACTATAAACAAGACACATACCCACTGTTGAATTTGAAGGATTCAAGGTATAAGTAGCAGGGGGAAGCACTATGCCCTGTAACAAGTATATTCCAAGGATGAAGCTTACATTTGGCAAACATGATTTAGCATAAGACTTCTATGTGATGGACCTTCCAGACACCAATATCATCCTTGGGGTTCAATGTCTTAATACATTGGGGTCAATAAATACCAACTACAATACCATGGAGATGTCCTTCATAGAGGAAAGTGGGAAAACATTAGTTCTCGTGGTTACAACAAAGTGCATGGAGGCCATTTTCAGAAGAGAAGACATTGTATATGTTGTTGAGTGTATAATATCAGTACAGTTGTATAAGAAGGGAGAGACCCACTATTGACCAGAGATTAAGAGGATCATTGACAAGCATAACAAGGTGTTTGAACGTATTCCACCAGAAGCACCACCAGATAGGGGGTTTGAGTATATCATAGAGTTGGAAGAGGGAGCGAAACCTGTCATCACTACTCCCTATAGACACCCAATGAAGTACAAATATGAAATAGAAAAGGCTATCAAAGAAATGCTAGACATGGGTCACATTAGACTAAGTTCCAGTCCTTTTGCATCTTCAGTGGTACGAGTAAAAAACAAGGATGGGACCATGTGCATGTGCATTTATTATAGGGAATTGAACAAAAAGACAATTAAGAACATGTATCCCATTCCAAGGATTGATGAGTTGTTGGATGATCTCCGTGGGGTTGTTTACTTCACCAAGATTGACTTACGCTCTGGCTATCATCAGATCAAGATGAGGGAGCAGGATGTGTCCAAAACTACTTTTAGATGTCATTACGATCACTATGAGTTCTTGGTGATGCCATTTGGATTGACTAATGTGCCATCCAAATTTCAATCTTGCATGAACCATGTATTCAACAAACAATTAAGGAAGCACCTCTTAGTGTTGTTTGATGACTTCTTGATCTATAGCAGGACTTGGGAGGAGCACATTCAGCATGTAAAATAGATTCTAGCCATTATGGAGGATCAATCCTTATATGCAAATGAATCCAAGTGTGGATTTGGAATGAAAAAGGTCCTCTATTTGGGACACATCATTGGGTTAAAGGGGGTACATGTACACCAAGAGAATATCGAAGCTATACTTGACTGTCCCACACCTAAGACCCTCACAGAATTGAAGGGGTTTCTTGGCATTTGTTTCTACTACAGGAGGTTCGTCAAGGGTTTCTCATAGCTTTGTGCACCCTTAACCAACTTGACCAAGAAAGGAGCATTAAAATGGAGTTTAGAGGCACAATTGACTTTTGACAAAATGAAAAAGGTAATGTGTACGTGCCCAGTCCTAGCTCTACTAGATTTCATCCAACCCTTCATAGTGGAGTGTGATGCCTCTGGAGAGGGCATTGGAGCAATTCTTATACAGAAAATACACCCTCTTGTCTATGAGAGCCAAAAAATGAGGGGCCCTGAGATTCTTTATACCATCTATGACAAAGAGATGTTGGCTATCATGCATGCATTGGCTAAGTTTAGGAAATACTTGGTAGGGGTGAAATTTGTGGTGAGGACAGATCATAACAGTATTAAGTACTTGTTGGAGAAAAAGGAATTAAATAAGAGGCATCATAAGTGGGTTAGCAATATACAAGCTTATGATTTTGACATTGAGTTTGTCAAGGGGAAGAATAATGTAGTGGCATATGCATTATCTAGGAGGTCATCGATTTATGCTATGACCAATATCTCAGTTGACTGGAAGGCCCACCTCTTAGTAGAGTACTCAAAGAACCAATTTGCATGTCAATTGATGGATGGACAGATACATGATGAAAACTTTAGGATCATGGATGAAATCATCTACTACAAGGGATGAATTTTCTTGGTCCCTGAGTCGGCCTTAAAGGCTAAGGTTCTTCAAGTGTTCCATGATTCACCTATGGCGGGACATTAAGGATTTGTCAAAACATTCTGACAGGTAAAGTAAAGGTTTTCTTGGAAAGGGTTGAAGGAATATGTGATGCCCCACATCAAGGAATGCTCTACTTGTTAGACAAACAAGGATCAACACACACATCCAACATGATTATTACAACCTCTACCCATCCCGGAGCACAAATGGGAAAGCATCTCTATGGACTTCATCACAGGGTTTCCCAAAGCACAGGGTAAAGATTGTATTTTTGTAGTGGTGGACAGATTAACCAAGTTTGCACACTTCTTCTCCATTTCCACAGACTTCAGTACAACATAGGTTGCATATTTGTTCTTCAGGGAGGTTTTTAGACTACATGGTTTACCCAAGACCACTGTGAGTGACAGGGACAACCGATTCATGAGCACTTTTTGCCAAGAATTATTCAGGTTGGTTGGTACAGCCTTGACTCCTAGCGCCACTTACCATCCTCAGATTGATTGTCAAACAAAAATAGTCAATAAGTGGGTGGAAGGCTACCTTTGAAATTATCTATCAGGACAGCAAAAAACATGGTTTAGGTGGCTACATTTGGGAGAATACTATTACAACACAACTCATCATATGTCTATTGGTATGAATCCATTTAGAGCCTTGTACAATTATGAGACACTCTCCTTTGTAGAGATTGTCTTTGGTGCATAGATGATTTTAGGGGCTAAATTTCGTCATTGGGCTAATTTTCCATGGCTTTTCCCAAAAAATGATTCGCTAATTACAATTTTTTCTAAAAATTATTCACCCAAATTGCATAGAATACAATTATTTTACCTTAAAAATTGCCAAAATTTTACAGAAACTATATAAAATTCTTATAAATTTGAATATTTTTACAAAACTATCACCAAACATTTTACATTTTGCATATTAAGGACTATTAAGATTAGCCTAAGTTTCTACATTTTAATATAAGTTTCCATCCTTAAAATCATCCTTGCTTTGGTGATAGTAGGGCTCCTATGGCTTAGGATTGGATCCAGTAGAGTCAGGACATACTCATAGAACTGAAGGATCATTTGCAAAGTTCACAGAATCAACAAAAAGTTTAGGTAGATAGGCACAGAGTAGAACATACTTTTGAGGTTGGTGATTTGGTTTACTTGAGACTCCAACCATACATATAGGCATCCATCAAAAGAAGTGGAGCAGAAAATCTCCAACTCCTATTCTTTGGACCCTACAGGATCAACATGAAGGTAGGGGCCATAACTTATGACCTTGATATTCCACAGAGAAACAAAATGCACAATGTTTTCCATGTGTCATGCTTGAAGAGAGCCATCGACCAACCCATCACTCCAATTGAGGTGCTACCACCCTTAGATGAAGAAGGGAATTTGATACTGATACTAGAGGAGATATTAGAGGTTCGGGAAAATAATCGAAGGAGGAGGATCATCAGGGAATACTTAGTGAAATCGAAGGAATTACCTATTGAGGATGCCACTTGGGAGAGTGAACAAGTATTACAAGAGACAGGTTCATAATTTATTATGGGCAAGCAATTTCTAGCAAGGGAGATTGTAATGTGCCCCACCTCTTGATGAAGAGGATTGGAGAGATTCAGAAGTCTAGTCATCCCCGCTAGACTATAGTCTCATGCACTATGGGGAGAAGTCAACTAAAATCAACATTATAATATTAAGTTGACTTGGAAAAGGAAAAGTAACTCAATGAAGGAATAGAACATGTGAGAGTGAGTTAGGAATTAACCCTAGGGGTTAACTAACTCAACTGAGAAACAAATTGGAGGTATAAAGGAAAGGCAAGGGTGCACCTCTCACTCACCTTGGATTATTATTGCATTTTTCTTTTGGGCTCTAGAGCACAACAATTTTGAGGGTTTTGAGAATACAAACCCTAGAGAACAACTCGATTGTGAAATATTCCACCTCTCTTGTTCCAAGCTTGGTATCGGGGATGCAATACTCCACCCACACCATTTTACAATAGTTATAGGTACCATCTTCCATCCAGGGCAACAACAAGGTGTAACTTGGAGGGTTTCTAGCAAGGGAGTGCACCATTGATAGAAGCAAGATTCGATCCAAGCACTTGAGAAGGCTTCTAGATATTTGGACACTTGGGTTTTCTCTACAGGGCCTTGATCATCATCTCTTGTGCATTTTGGATGAGTTATATTTTCCATTTTATTTTTTGAAGCATTGGAAAGTTTTGGAGAGAAGGAGGGCATTATTGGAAAGTAGATCTACTCAGTTTGGAAGGGAAAAACTTCATATATCAGCTTGAGACTTGAATTTGGGGTTTACCTTGCCCCGATCTACCTTTCTAGAGAGTTTTAGAGAATTTGGAGGTCTCCGTCATATGGGATGAAATATTGGTCCTTGACAGTCTTCAGGAGGGTGCAACCTAGTTTGGGGTTTCAACATATTGCAGAGTAGATATTTGTATTTTGTCTTGAGACTTCAGGAGGGGGCTTACCTTGCCTCGATCTACTATTATACCAAGTTTTGTGGCGTTTGAGGTCTTCCGTCAGCATGGAAGAAATATTGGACATTCTCAGCTATCCAAGAGAGTATATCTTCAGCAAGGGGGGTTTGGACATGACCCTGGTTTATTTGTATTGGTCTTAATCTTGTATTCAGCCTTTAGAGACTTATATATTCTTATCTGAGCATTTTTTAGTAGCTCATACTCCATCTAGAGGATCTATCTGACGTTATTCCACATCTTCAATCCTATTGTATCATGTTCTTTCATATTATCTAAATAAAGGTCAGATCTATGTTGTTTGGTTCTATCTCTGGTGTTTCTTATTGTCTCTTGTATTTCCATATGTTTCATCTTCAGATCTGTGTTCACATGATTGATAACTAAATCTATAAACTATAATACACAACTCCAAGAGTAAACCTGCAAACAAACACCCACACAACAATTAACAGTGACTAGTTAGTGTTCCCAGCGAACAAATTGGCTTGGGAACATTACACAATTTGTAGCAGAGATTTATGAATGTCTTGACACTGACACCAACCATTTAGGTGATTTGACAAAGTTGAAACAATCTAGGAAAATGGAATACTTTATAGCCTCTTTTGAGCAATTGACTTTCCATACATAGGGCATGTTTGATGTTTTTTTTTAGAATGTTTTATCAGTGGCATCAAGGATGAGATTTGTGTCCATGTTCTCATTGCTCAGCCTCAGATTTAGGTGGAAGCTACTAAAAGAGCTAAGGAATAAAAAAAGGTTGGCTCTTCTCAAACCCATAAACCCTCCTTTATTCCTCACACTAAACCAGTCATTCCCACTCATCCTTTTACTCCACTAAAGTTCGAGAAATTGACCAGGGAAAAAATGGTTGAACGCCAACTGAAAGGCCTTAGTTATAATTGTGATGAAAAATATTTCCATGGGCACAAGTGTAAGGAAAAAAATATTTTTATGGCCATCTCAAAGGATGTTTCGGAAGATAATTTTGAGTCTCCACTCATGGCCACGTCACCTAAACCCACTAACATGACCCCTCCCTCAGACCCTCCCGAAGTCGAACCCGTCATTTCCCTAAATGATCTCACTGGATTCTTTTCTCCCCAAACACTCAAGTTGATTGGTTACATTAAGCGTTGGAAGTTCATCATTATTGTTGATAGTGGAAGCACCCATAGTTTTATTCATTTCCTGTTATCAGGCTAATTGTTAAGTGCTGACACAAATCAATCCCCCTAGCTTCACTATGAAACTAGAATAAAACAGGACAGTGCACTACTCTTTCCTTAGATTTCAATTATCAAATGAGAAATAGATCTAGAACATACCTTTTAAATATTGAAGATCAGACTTCACCAATGCAATCCAAGCTTTGTCACGAGGTTTATGGAGAAATATCTACAAATAAACACAAGAAAACGAAGACAAGAATAACAGAGTCTATTTGATATGAAACTATGTGCATGATCAAGGAATCATACAATATGAACAAATGACATTCATATAGGAAAGAAAAGTGTATCTGTATTAAATAATGTGGAACAAAGATACAACCATATGCCTTGATGTTGTTAGGTTCCTTCCAACAGTTCCTTGCTTCCCACACACTTTTTGCTCCAAGGATTCAAAGACCATAGATCTGATAGCTACTCACAATCTATCTTGACAAAGAAAAGCTCAAATCCAACATACAAGCTCCAAAAACCCCAAGCTACAAAATTCAATAAAAAGCCAATCTAACTTTCTTCATGAGAGCTCCTCTCCTTTTATAAGTTGAAGAGGATAAGGTGAGGAGGCTAGGATGATCCCACTAAATAATGAAAGTGAGTAAGATCCAAATCTTTCGGAGGCGACCTCACCATAGAATCTTCTCCTTCTAGAAGCATCGAGAAGACGCTCGCTTTTCCCACGTACAGGAATTTTCACACCCTAGCTATAGAGAAACCCACGAAAACTCTACAACCTAGTTATAGAGAAAGGTGCGGAAATTGGGAATTTCCTCACCCTGTGTATAGTGAAACCTACATAAATCCTCCTTAATAGGATTTTTACAAAGGAAAACACAACTTATTTTCTCAGGAAAAGTTCTTCTCCCTTCTTTCTTCAGGAATTCAGGCCACTGACCCCTCTGAAGGAAACATATAGGTTTACATCATTAACGATCATAGGGATGATGAAAATAATGTGTAATAGAGATCCCCCAAAAGTATGAAGTTATAACAAAGTGATAGATTAAATACTTTGTCGAGTGTGTGTAGGGAACAAGGAACACGTCGGTCGGAAACCTACCAACAAATAAGGAAATACAATAAAATAATATATCATCACGGAGGTAGGGATTCCCATGCTCAGAATACAAATGACTCAAAGCATAAATGTCGACATGTGAAGATCCATGTCAAGTAATATAGGTCGTGGCCACCAAACATACATTGTGGATCCATGCCAATATGACTCAAATCTGAACATATCCACCAAAAATACACTGTGGATATATGTTTTAAAGACTCAAATTTGAACATAGCCACGAGACATACAATGTGGATCTATGCAACAGTACAATATAAATATATTCTAACACAACCTGAATCTATTAGAAAAGATCCATGGTCTTCATCTCCACCACCCTATAGTATGAATCTAACCATGTGAATACATGTGTTGAAGTCGAACATGGTAGAAACCACTTGATTACTGGTCATTAGTGTATACTGTTAACAAGTGCGAGGGAAATCACCATTAATGTCAATGAATTCCAAGGTACACTAGTACAATCCAACGGGTGCGAATTAATGAGTTGAATTCAAACACTCAGTGGAATCTCCCGATCAGGGGTCAATAATGGAAACCCACTATCGAAAGCGAGGAAACCTGCCATTGAGGAATGCAAGTTCCAAGGTACCAATTAGTTTCTAAGTCGATAATGATTTGAAGTCGACAGGAAAAGACACATCACAGGAGGGCCTTAACATATCCCCCATCAACGACATGAAATAGGTAACAAGATTTGAAGTAGATCATAGTAACCAGTGACTCAGGACTGACTCAGGGATAGCCGATGCAATAGAAGGCTTAAGGGCTGCAGAAATGGCCGAAGCAATAAAAGGCTTTTTGGGTTTAAATTCTCTTTGAACATATTGGTGACACAACAACTGTCTTGGAAACACTGACTCAAAAATAGGGATCACAGACCAAAATTGTAATCTTATAAAGGATTATGATCAAGAGACAAGACGATTTTCCAACCTAGACACAAAGCAAGTGGAAGGGTGTCATGTTCAAAAGTGACTCTTCCATAGAATATAGGTTTAGATAGATTTCTTTCCCAATTTCCCCCCACCATTTCTGGTGAGTACCTCTTTATTTTTACACAAGCTTGAGGAGGATAACATATGCTTGTAGATGTAAGCTCATCCTTCGGATGAGTCTCTCGGAGTTTGTTTAAAAAACCCTAGGAAGGAGTGGTTCGGTCCCATACGAGCCTTTCAATGTTTTTTTTATGAGTCCAAAGAAAGAAAACTCAGGGGTTTTTCATGTTTAGAGAGTCTAAAAACCACTTAAAGAGAACTCTCTCAGTTCCTTTTTCATAAAATAATTTTATGAGACCAAAAAAGTGATAATATATCGCCCATCAAATTCTTTCTTCAAATACTTTTACGAGTGTGAAAAGAACAAGGTCCCTCGGCAATCTTTTCATGTTTAGAGAGTCTGAAAAGAGCTTAAAGGGAATTCCAAGGGGTTTCCTTTTTTGTATAACCTTTACGAGTCCGAAAAAGTGATAAAAGTATACTCGGTTACATTCTCATTAATTTATGAGCATGAGAAAGAACAAAGACTAAGCTTGGGATTGTTTTCATTTTTACGCAAGCTTAAAACAAAACAAAACTATGCTTGGGATAGATTTTATTTTTACACAAGCTTAAAAACTAAACAAAACTATGCTTGGACCTCGTTTCATTTTTACACAAGATCGAACCAAAGGAACTATGCTTGAGGTAGGTGGTTTCATTTTTACACAAGCTTGAACCATATAAAACTATGCTTGTGACTTCCCAACACATTATTCAAGGATGGTCCGTACTTAGCCCCCAGCTTAAGAAGCTAGCAGCTCAACTTCAACATGAATTCCAGAGGATGGAAGCATTTCCCCCCAAGATTCAGTTCATCCAACATCACAGGAGAATGAAATGAAGCTTCAAATACTAGATGAAGGACTTGACTCAAACAAAGAGGAGGAACAATTTGTTTCATTTTCTAATGAGCTTCACACAGGAACAAGAACTATGCTCAAGAATATAGGTTCAATCCCCATACGTCTATTTCATTTATAAACGAGCTTGACACAAAAACGAGAACTATGATCTTAACCTTTGTTTCATTTTTTAATGAGGTTGCCACAGAGACGCAAAAACTATCCTTGTAACTGGTTTCATTTTTTAACGAGATTGAAATTAGAAAATCATGCTCAAAGATGGTTTCATTTTTTAACGAGCTTGAAATCAAAAAAGAATGCTCATCTTCTCTTCTTGATCATAGCTTCCAAGAGGATAGTGTTTTGGAAGGACACGATGTTAAGGGACAAAACTCGGTCATGGCCTCCAAGATATCTTCACTTGACGCAAGAAACACACTATGGAAAGAACACATGTCGAGGGTCGCAATAGGGGTAAGGAGATCAGGCTCCAATAGCCCCACCAAAGAGATCACCATGTCAACTACCAGATCCAAGTCATAAGAGATTGATCTTACAATGAGAGGATCATCTGCATCAGCAGCTGAAGGCATGGGAGACAATGCCACATAATTGACCTGTGGCAAGGGAGATACCATTTGCATATAAGAACCATTTAGGGAATTCATTGAGTTGATGGTCAAGTCAGGGACAATAAATGAAAGTTGATCAATAGTCACCACTCCTCCATCGTGTGGGAAAGATATCACATGAAAAAGAGTGGACACAATAGCTTTCATGGCATAAACATAATCTTGCCCAAGGAGTAAATTGAAATCCAAGGGGTCTTGGACTACCATAATGTCAATAAAGACAGTTTTCCCTCCCAAAGTTACGGGAAACTGAGGAAGGATTCCTAAAGGGTGATTGGTTCTTCTGTTAAAATAAAACAGAGTCTGGGTAACCGACACAAGCTGAGGATAACCCAAATCTTGCCAAGCAAGAGAGAAAAAAATATTAATGAACAAACCTTCGTCTATCAACGTCTGAGGAATGTCCCGACCACAAACTTGTATTGTAATATTGAAAGGAATGTGAGAGGGAAGATGAGGTCCAGTTAGCACACCCCAATCAAAAGGGATGGCCTCATTACTTGGGGGGTGGTTCCACGGGAGAAGGTGGAATGACCCCCGATACGGTGGATTCTGTATCAATGAGAAAAAAATGGGAAACATTGTGTTTAATCTTGAGTGGGAGATTAGGATCGATCGATGACGAGATCAGATCATCCACTTGGGTTTCATTCTTCAAGGGGAGAATGGGGTTGATAGGTGGAAACAGATCGACTGCTTGGGTTGCACTCTCTAATGGGAGAGTGGGATCAATCGATGATGGGATCAAATCGACCACTTGGGTTTCACTCTCTATTGGGAGAGTGGGATCGAATCAACTACTTGGCCAAATAGTTCAACTCAGGACATGACCAGATTGACTACATGATCAACTAGACTGACCGATGAAGGGATCGGATAGATCATACCATCAACTACAGGTGGGTCGAGAGTAAGCTTGCAATCAACAGTTGGAAGTTGAGGCTGGGAAACAGTCAGGTCTTCCAGTAATTTCGAGGCTTCATCCATATGAGGGAATATGTGAGTTAGATGAATTTCTCTGCATAACATACACCAGAACTTGACTCTACTTTTGTTTTTCCCAATTGTATCGTGACTAGTTGACGGGAGGCCATCAACATGTTGTTCATAGGCTGACAACATGGGTTGGAAAGGGTGTGTAGACCATGCTTCTACAACCTTGGATAAACCAGGGCAATCCTTAAGAAGATGGATACCCTTACAAACCTGTAAGGGTACTTGGGATTATAGGTTGATTGGGTGATCGTGACATCATCAACACTCCCATCACGATTAAAAGTAATTGGTTTCTTTCCAACATGTCTGGCAATGGTTGGAGTCTTAGACCCTTGTTCATTTTTCTTCTTCTAAGTCTTCCTTTTCTTCTTATTCTCATTTATCAGGTTACTAGATTCAGAGCTTTCACTCGACGAAGAAGATGAAACAGAAGAAGACCTTGCAAGTGAAGAAGGCGAAGAAGATATTACTGGTGAAGAAGGTGAAGGATCAAGATGAGGTTGATGTTATTGGGGGGATGTGATTACAACCAAAGACCCAGTTTCATTTGGGATTACCTGAGTGGAAAACAACCACACCGACAATCCAATCATGAGGCCTAGAAGGCTCAAAGTAGTGATGTGATGAGGACCAATATTTCCATAAGAAGGAAAAAAAAAAGGTTCCCCTGGAGCAAGGGTTCCTTCATTGGTCATTTTGGGAAATGGCACCATTAAAAACAAAAATCCAACCTAGAGTCCACTAGGGAAAAAAAACAACACATGCTAAAAATCTAGTACACAAGCAAACAAACAAAACCTTCTCACAATGAGCACACTAGTTGGTGATGAAATCCAATGTCGCGAGAACAATATAAGTAGGGGATGAGATAGAGTGGGTGGAAAATTTACCTTGACAACCAGCTTAACGGAATTACACCCTGGTGCAAGCTCCCACACATAACCATGGGTATACCCTCCAAGGAGCCCAAGTGAGTTTGGCCAACGTCGATTCCAGGTTTCGTGAAGACTTTCCCCTCCACAGTCACCTCGTGTAAATACCCTAGAGAGATAGGCCACTAAGGTTACCAATTATTACAGTGATCCCTGGGGAAACAATCGACAGTCTGATCCATGTGCAAAGGCAGGGTATCTAGCCCGAAATCAACTCGAAAAGATTCCAGTCATCATTGTGGGTATACCTTCAAGCGACCCCCATAATACGTGCAATCTCTACACCAAGAACAACAAAGCAGGGTGAGTAACTCTTCCAGTCTCAATGCGACCTCAGGTTTGAACCTTGTGTGAGAAGGGCTTCCCAGGACAAAATGTAGCAAGTGGATTTCATCGCTCCCTAACGCAATATTCTATGTTTGTTTGTATCTTTGGAAAGTTATCTTTCACACCTATTCCAAAGCCATACAACTAATCTAATGTAGGTTTCCTACTAGAAAATATAAAAATGCCTGATCAAATTTTATAAGCGTTTTATTTTTAAGGTTGTTGTTACTCAAAAGGAAAATCGTGTGGACAATATGGTGTTCTGCACGACTCTAAAAAATGCAAAGAAATGAGAATGCAAACATTTCACTTCGATGAAAGCTATATTACGAGAAGGAGAAAATGTTTATCATTCCCATATGCACGATGTCCCAAAATTTTATTAAACTCATAAACATCAAGATCTTCAAGAACTAAACAAAAGAGACTATACACCAATACACGATTCTTGGCCCCCCCACGACCATGAGGGGGAATTGTTTTTAGAATTCAAGACCAAAAATGCCAAAAATCATGCAATTTCACTACTTCAAATACAAGGATGCCCCCAATCTAATGTAAAGAAAGAAATCAATTTTTTGTTTCAAAGATAGCTAAAAGCAATAGAAAATCTCTATAAAACAAAGCAACCCAAACAAATTTTCTCTTTTAACACAAACTATTCAATAAAATAAAATTTTCTTTCACCAAACAATTCTAAAAAAAAACAAATCTTTGCAACTGAACGACACTCAAAGCAAGAGACCAAATATTTCAAAAGAAAACAAAGAAAAGATGGCTAAAAGAAGATTCAAATATGTCAAGAAGAGTGTAAACAGACCCAACAAATCACCCCAAACACTTATCACAGATCTGGGCAGGGAAAACCATCAAAAAACTAATTTTTTTCACAATCTCCGCAGGCTGTCAGACTAACACAGTGCGGAAATCCTTGATCACCACAAGCCAGAGAACTAATAGAGTGCAGAAACGCCACACTTTGTCAAAAAGGTAGGCTACATTGATCTTATGTTTCCGCATTGTCCCTCAAAGCAGGGTGCAGAAATCAAATAAAAAATGGAAAAAAAAAAGTATGAAGGTTTTTCCAATCAACCTAGGCAATCAAAGCAAGAAAGCAAGACAAACTAGGAAAACAATTTGTTCCCCAATGGAGTCACCAATTTTGTTATCGAGCTAATTGTTAAGTGCGGACACAAATCAATCCCCCTAGCTTCACTACAAAACTAGAACAAAACAAGACATTTCACTACTCTTTCCTTAGATTTCAATTATCAAATGAGAAATCGATCTAGAACATACCTTTTAAATATCGAAGATCTGACTTCGCCAATGCAATCCAAGCTCCGTTACGAGGCTTATGGAGAAGTATCTTCAAATAAACACAAGAAAATGAAGACAAGAATAATAGAGTCTATTTGATATGAACTTATGTATGTGATCAAGGAATCATACAATATGAACAAATAACATTCATATAGGAAATAAAAGTGTATCTGTATTTAATAATGTGGAAGAAAGATACAACCAGATGCCTTGATGTTGTCATCTTCCTTCCAATAGTTCCTTTCTTCCCACACACGTCTTGCTCCAAGGATTCTAAGACCATAGATCTAATAGCTACTCACAATCTATCTTGACAAAGAAAAGCTCAAAGCCAACATACAAGCTCCAAAAACCCCAAGCTACAAAACTCAATAACAATCCAATCTAACATTCTCCATGAGAGCTCCTATCCTTTTATAAGATGAAGAGGATAAGGTGAGGAGGTTAGGTTGATCCCACTAAATCATGAAAGTGAGTAAGATCCAAACCGTTCGGAGGCCACCTCACCATAGAAGCTTCCCCTTCTAGAAGCATCGAGAATACGCTCGTTTTCCCACATACACGAATTTCCGCACCCTAGCTATAGAGCAACCTGTGGAAACTCTGCAACCTAGTTATAGAGAAAGGTGCAGAAATCAAGCATTTCCGCACCCTATGTATAGTGAAACATGTGGAAATCCTCCTTAATAGGGTTTTTACAAAGGAAAATACAACTTCTTTTCTCCAAAAAATTTCTCCTCCCTTCTTTCTTCAGGAATTCAAGCCATTGACCCTTCTGAAGGCAACATATAGGTTTACATCATTAACAGTCATAGGGATGACGAAAATAATGTGTAACATCGCCGCATTTCCCAAACAACTAATTTCTATATCTGTGTCGTCAATAATTTGCAAATCATGATTGCCATTGATGGGTCCATGAAATGTGGAGGGAATTGTGAAAATGTGTGTCTCCAAATTGGTCAGTACCACATGAAATCTCATATGTTTGTTATCGACATGGGCGGTTGTGACATTGTGTTGGGTGCTGAATGGATAAGGACTTTGGGTCCCATTTTCATAGATTTTAAGGAATTAACCATGCAATTCCACTAGGAGGGAAAAAAATATAAGTTATGAGGCATCACCACCAGTTCCTCGGAGATCATAAATTCCCATCGCATGGAAAAGATGCTCAAAAAAGGTCATTATGGCATTATTGTACAACTCCATGCCATTCAAGCCACTGAGACACCCTCTGTGCCGCAGGACCTCCAGTCCATTCTCTCCAAACATCAATTTTTTTTTTCCACTCCCCAGGGACTCCCTCCTCCAAGTGGTCTTCATGATCATTCTAGTCCCCTTGTCCCCGACGACCTTCCTCTCAATATATGTCCCTATCATCATCCATTTTCCCAAAAAAATGAAATTGAGAAAATTGTTCAAGAATTCCTCAACATAGGTGTTATCTGTCCTTGTACAAGCCCCTATTCTTCTTCTGTGGTCATCATCCTTAAGAACGAAGGATCTTCATGCATGTGTCATGGCTTCCGCACCCTCAACGAACTCACCATTAAAGACAAATTTCCCATTCCTATCATTGATGACCTCTTGGATGAATTGAATGGTGCCCAGTTCTTTACTAAACTTGATCTTCGTTCTGGCTACCACCAAATACATTTGAACAAGGAAGACATTCCTAAGACTGCATTTCAAACTCATAAGTGCCACTATGATTTTTTGTTCATGCCCTTTGGCTTCTATAATGCTCCCTCCACTTTCCAAAGCCTCATGAATCATGTCTTCCATCCTTTTCTCTGTCATTTTTTCTTAGTTCTCTTTGATGATACTCTTATCTATAGTAAAACTTGGATAACCCATATTTCTCATGTGGATCGAGTTCTCCATCTTCTTTCTTGGCACCAACTTTTCCTCAAACAACCTAAATGTGCTTTTGATGCCTCGAAAATTGAGTACTTGAGTCATCTTGTTGGAAAGGCCGATGTCAGGATGGATCCTAAAAAGATTGAATCTTTGCAGGATTGGCCTAGCCCAAAGAAACTCAAAATATTGCGTGGATTTCTAGGTTTAACAACTTATTATTGCAATTTTGTTAATAATTATGGAAATATTGCGACACCTCTCATTCCTCTCCTTAAAAAGATTTTTTTCACTTGGACTCCCGCAGCTACTTAGGCCTTTCAAACCTTGAAGGCGACCATGTGCACCACTTCAGTCCTGGCCATTCCTGATTTCACAAAGACCTTTGTCCTGGAATGTGATGCTTCTGGGAGAGGAATTGGAGCATTCCTTATGCAAGAGGGTCGACCTTTTTCCTTTAGCAGCAAACAACTGTCAGATAATTTTTTGGGAAAATCAATCTATAAAAAATAAATATTAGCTATTTTGCATGTAGTGGCTCTTTGGCGCCCTTATCTATCAGGGAATCGTTTCCAAATTAAGACAGATCATCAAAGCCTCAAGTGTTTTCTGGAAGAACGCATTTCATTCCCAGAGAAACAAAAATGGGTGACTAAGCTCTTTGGATATGATTATGAGATCATTTACAAGAAAGGAAAAGACAATGTGGTTTCTTATGCACTTTCCAGAAAATATTAAGATCAAGGATTCCTTTTTTCCCTCTCCTTCAGTGTACCATATTGGCTCCAAGTTGTTCGCTAGGAATGGCTACATGATCCATAAATTTTACATCAAATACAACAATTGCAGGTCAATTCTCCAGTTCCCGAGGGTAATCTTGGCATAATGATGAGCTTCGCTACAAATGCCATTTGTATTTAAATAAACAGAAAAACATAAATCCACGGTACTTTATGAGCTTCATTCTACCCCACCACTGGGCACTTAGGGTTTACCAAAACCTATGACCGAGTCAAACACTCTTTTTTCTACGATCGTATGAAATAGGATGTTCACAATTTTGTGTCATAATTTTCTGTTTGTCAACATAAGAAGGGTGAAACATTCAAAGTTCTTGGCACACTACAACCGCTTTCAATTCCATCTACTATTTGGAGGGATATATCTATGGATTTTATAGTGGGCTTACCTAAATCGAGCAATAAATCAATCATCATGGTGGTAGATGATCATCTTTCCAAGTAATCGAGCCTAAATAAGTCTTGAGTAGGTCCACAAAGAAATCTACCTAGAAGAATAATTTTCTAGTGAAGCACAACATGTTGAGAACCAGGATGAGACATTGGTATCCATTCTTCTTCTTGATAAAGGTGAAGTTGTCCAATATTTCCTTCCTCGAGAACATGAATTTGAAGAATAAATTAGTCTCAATGATGAAGAATATGTTGAGTAATAAGACTTCCATGAAGTATGTCATGTTTAACATTTAGTTGAAGCCTCCCTAACCTTTGTTCTTCCTACACACGAAGAAAAAGAGATGGTCAATTTTAGTCATACAGATGGTCTTATCAAGGAACCTTAATATGTGGTTGGTGATCATATAGACACTTTTATAAATGTTGGAAGGCATAGATGGGACATGGGTTGTTTCATTTTTTATTTAGATCCCATCTATATCATCAAGGGAACCTTTCAGATAAAGAATTCATAAATATTTCATTCAGAGGATTACTTGTCACAAGTAGGTGATCCATATATTTGGCAGCATATTGATGATATGATCACGAAATTTTTTCATCCACTAGGGGATGAAACTTGTTGCCGCATACCCATGACTATTCCCAACCATACCTTGGGAGGTGTGATGCATATTCTTTCGAGCACTTAGATTTGTTGAGTGGAGAACATTCTTCATGATCAAACCTTGATGGATATAACATCATGGCCATCCTAGAGAATTCAAAGACTCACACTACAGAGTAGAAATGTTTTCATCTTGGGGATTTGGAAAAGTATTTGTAGATACAAAAGAAATGTATTTTCCTCTCATCCTTCATAAAGTGGTGATTTTTTAAGTGAATATGAATATGAGCCATCATCTATGTGTGATATCCCTATTCAAAGGTGGGTAGACCAAGCTTATGGTTGTCCTTCCCAACATGATATTTTACCTTCCACCCACTTCCATGAGTTGTTTCTTATGATTCATTACATGCTCACTCATATTCATGATTATTATGTGTTGAACTTATATTTGTTTCCATATATGATTAAGGACAAGGGGAGACACCTTGATGAGTTTATTGGTTGGTTTCATTGGTTGTATGATGTCACCTAACATCAATGGAACTTGACTTCTTTGGGTCCATGGGCCCCAGGTAAGTAGGTAGGTCATTTACTTTCCTTTTCATTTGCATTTTCTCACTCAATATCGTTTAGTTGCATGTCATATCTCATTTTTCATTTTTCTCTACCTACATTATCACATACTTGTTATGATTATTTTATTTCATCATATTACATGTTAGTTTAGAAATTTATGAAAAAATGAAAAATTTTCCTTTAAGTATTAGTTGAAAACATGATTTTTGATCATATGGAAAAAGGGTGAGTGAGCCACCCTCGATATCCAGCATTTTTTTTGTTTCAGTTTGTGTAGGAACATGTCTTACTAAGATATTTTGAGGTTCTCATGCACTCTACGACGAGTACATGTCCCCGAGTAGGAGCCATATGTTATCCCCAATTTCTAGGGATAACTAAAGAGATGATGTCTCGAGGCCCTTAGGTTTCAAACATGGAGTACCGAGAGGCATATGAGTAGGCATGGGCCCCTATCATACCACACATAACCCTAGTGGTTGACATGGTTTCCTTGTAAGTGGCCACCCTCAAGGAAAGGGTTCCTACTAGAGGGTATCCTTGAAGGGTTATTGTACCATTCTCGCTCATACTTTCCACTTTCCATTACTTCTTCCCCTTCGTTTATGCATCTTTCAATTTTTCGAGCTAATTTACCCAAGAAGGCCATGAACCTCATTTCATGGGAAGAACAAGCCACTAGGCTTGGAGGTGCCCTAGAAAAAACATCATGCAATAAAATCTCGCAATGGGATCCCAAGAGAAATGAAATGCTTCTTCAAAATAAAATGAGGGACCCATAAAATAAATGACTAATTGATAAATCATTCTTTCCAAGCTAGATCATTTGTGGGCTATGCATTTCCTTTTAGTTCCCATTATTGACTTCCACTTGGAAAAGCATGTAAACCAAAGTAGAGCGTATGTGGGATATGCATTTCCTTTATATATCCCCTTATTGTCTTCAACTTCGGATCACATGAAAAAAAATAATAAAGGGCTTGGAAAATATTCTTTAAAAAAAGAGAGGAAAAGGATGTAGTTATCCCTCAATAGATGCACCCATAAATGAGACAATGCAAGCCCTTGTATGTCATGAAACCCCATAACTAGAAGTCTAACCCCATCCATATCACATTCACTACATGACCTAGAGAAGATTCTCCTTGGGAACTTCCCCTACTTGAGTAATTGGTTCACCCAATAGGTCACCATGACAACCCTCCCATACTTAAATCTCACAAGTTGCATAAGGCCTTTGAGCATTTGTTTATTTTGAAAACAGGGATTTGATGCACATGTTTGGATCATTATTTTATTAGATATGTCTTATTTGGAATGATATTGTGACTTGTGGACCCTTGGAGCATGCGTCTATTTGTCTTTGCAAGTCTTTGAGAGGTGGAAGTCTTATCATGAAGGCACAATGTCACTTGGACCTTCATTTGGGGCATGAAGCTCATAGGTTGGATGATGTGCCCACTCTCTTTAGACACATGGGAGAGGAAAAATTGCATTTGGAGGCACTCAAATAATATGAGGAGATCACACTCCAGCTTCTTTCACCCAAATGTTGGCATTTAGAGGCCTAAAACATCACACTTGATTCCCTAGACATCACATGCGATGGGGGTTTTGTGGGGTTTTCATGGTTCATGGTGGTGTAGATTAGTTTGATGGAGAGCGAGACAGTTGGAACATGCTAAAGCACCTAGTGGAAATATTATGGCCTTTGGAGGATCCACGTCCTTTATCAAAGGATCGACATCTCTCTTAGAGGCCCTAATTCACCCTTTAGGGCATGACATCACCCTTAAAAGGGGATTTTACTTTAAGAATTTATAATTTTAATTTGTAAAGGTCAGATAAAGGAGGTTTGCCTCCCTAACTTTTTAATAACATTTTGGATTGAGGAAAAAATGGTTTTAGGTGATCTCATATAAATAGAGGTCACACCTTTTTCATTTTATCATGACTCACTTGAGAATTACATATTTTATGGATAAAAGTTTCGCCCTACTTAGGCATTTTTCACTATCTATCTCTTAAACCTGTATTGTGGATGCTATTACTTGTATTTTGGTGAAGGAAGATAAGGTGCTATCTCTTGGATTTCTTGTTATTTCTATTGTGATAGAATATTCTTGGTAAAAGAGGGTTTCTTCATGCTTTTTCTTGGAATTGGTAAGGAATTTCTACATTAATTGTCTTTCTTTTCTTGTTTCAATATATATTTTTCTAAACCCTTGTAGGAGTATAAATGAATACACCCTCCACTAATATCTATCATTATTGTTTTGATAATCTACTTTGCAAAGGTTGCTAGGAGGAGTAAAAAGGCTTACACCCTCCTAGATTTACCTTACTAGGTTTTGTTTGCTCTAGGGAGTAAAAAGGATTACACCCCTAGAGAAGTAACAGACCCTATCTCTTACACAAGAGACTCCATAACCCAATTCGCAAGTCACTAGTTTTTTTTACAATGGAGATATAAAAGCATTGCATTGATATACATAAAATGTTGAGATATTGCAATTGTCTAAGTTGGAATTAATTCTACATGCTATAAGTTTTCTTGTTCCCAAGGGGCATCTTGATTAGCCTATTAATTCTATTTT
Organism: Picea engelmannii; assembly: GCA_009831015.1. Taxonomy (NCBI): domain Eukaryota; kingdom Viridiplantae; phylum Streptophyta; class Pinopsida; order Pinales; family Pinaceae; genus Picea; species Picea engelmannii. Next base: position 65,757 of record ML792885.1, on the reverse strand, counting down.
TTGTTATAAACTAAATATAAAACCATTAGGGATGTTGAAAAATCTTATTTTCTTCATTCATTTATCACTATTCTACTGCAGAAATTTGCTTACAAGTTGCTATTATTAAACTACTTGTTATTGGGTATAATTTGGGTGGAGTGTTTTTTATTTTGGTGGATAGAAATTGTTGCTGTATAAATTTTCTAATACATCCACTTGGATGTTATAATCAATTCTTCGTAACATCATATAATAGCTACTAAACACAACCAAAGTCTTTCTCTAATCATTGGAAGTTTTACTATTCATTGCTAGCTGTATTTTTATATCTTGTACTAGATTTTGGATAGTTAAATTTGCAGCTATTAATATCTTACATTGATAATATATATATTTCCGAAATGATGCAATTTTGGATATAAAGGGTTCTTTCTTGATCCCCTTTGGTTGAAGTCTTGTATAACTATCATTTTTCTTGTTCCATGTAGGGTTGATATTGTTTTGTAGGTACATAATGCTTGGCAACCATTCTCCATATACAAGACTCATTCTCAAGCCTCATTCGTTCTATAATATTTACCTATAGGGGTGTCCATTGATCATCATTTCACTTTCCATGTCAATCCCCCTAAGGTCACCTAGATTCCCCCCTTGTGTTGATTTCATCATCACTAAAGTGAGGGGAGTGTCTATATAAGGTAATAGTGGGTAGGTACTCCCATAGTTGTCACACTTCTGCGGATTGGGTTGGGATTTTACCAAGCTACAGATTGTGTGAAAACATTTTGGCACCATTATCGGGGAGGATTTTGAATCCTCTATTGAGCCCTAAAGACACTTTGGAAAGATTTGATCCCAAAGCCTCTACCCATAGCTTTCCCGACAAATCTATTTGAGGGAAGTTCCTTTTATATATTTGTATTACCCTAAGTGATAGAAGCATGTCTATGTGGCACTTCCATGAGGCATACAAATCCTTGGAAGTTGAGTCTGTTTATTGGTATCCAAAAATATGCCCAATGAAATGGTTGAGTCACATTCATAAGTTTGATGGTGATCCATCTTCAGCTATTGCGCTTATTTTTTAATTTACTGAGTTTGTTTTTCACTTTGGTGTATAACAAGAAGATGTGGTGGTATGATTTTTTCTCTTGTCACTTGAAGAAAGGAAAAGAGACTGGATCAAACATTCTTGCGACCCTAAAAGAAAATATTCTTCAATGATCCTTATCCAATATTTCCTCAAGCATTGGGGCTATAGAACTCAAAACTTTGAAGACACTATTCAAGATATTGAGGATGCTTTTCTAGAACATATGTTTTGTTTAAATCCTATTGAAGTTGTGAGGGAAACACTTCTTCCAAAGCCTATTGATAATACACTTGAGGAATAAGAGGCTGAGGATGATAGTGATGAATAAGGTTTCGAGTGCCTCAAGGACAACATACAAGAAGATGATGATTTTTGTTAACAATTACTTGAGTAGTTCCGTGATAAATACTTCTTGGTCAAATTTTGTATGCAAAGAAAATAACAATACGATGTTATCCTTCAAAATTATTAGAGAAATCCTACCTTATACATTGCATGGGAGGTTTCCATGGCCTATTTTGGAGTAAGGTCATAGTGTGACACTATGAAAAAGAGATATGGTTACCAAGAAGGCCTTCCAGTTCAACATTAATCATTCTTGATTCCTAAAGAAGTCTCAAAACTGATTGAAGATCAGGATACAATTTTTCTCAAAGAGAAAGTCCACGAAAAAAATACCAAGAATAAGAATGTTATGATGACGTGCAACATGTTTAGAACCTTGATGATACATCAGTATCCATTATCCTTCTTGATGAAGGTGAATTTCTCCAGTCTTTCCTTCCTCCTGCACATGAAGTTGAAGAAGAAATTAGTCTCAATGATGAAGAATTTGTTAATGAATAAGACTTCCATGAAGTACAACATGTTGAACATCGAGTTGAAGTTTCCCTAGACTTCGTTATTCCTACACACGAAGACAAAGATATGGTCAATTTTAGTCTTACAAATGGTCTTATCAAGAAACCCTTAGATCATGTGGTTTGTGAGCATATAGACACTTTTATAAATGTTGGGAGGTGTAGATGGTACATGGCTTGTTTCATTTTTATGGAGATCCCATCTACAACATCAAGGGAACCTTTCAGATAAATAATGAAGAAATATTTCATTCAAAGGATTACTTCTAACAAGTAGGCAATCCATATATTGGCAGCCTAATCATGATATGATCACAGACCTTTTTCATCCAACATGGGATGACTTGTTTCCGCATAATCATCATTATTTCAAACCATACCTTATGAACTATGATGCATATTCATTTAAGTGCTCAGATTTTTTTAATGGAGAACATTCTCCATGCTCAAACCTTGATGGATATAAGGTCGTGGCCATCCTAGAGAAATCAAATACTCACGCAACAGAGTAGTAGTTTTCTCATCTTGGGGCCTTGGGGAGGGATTTGTAGGTAAAGAATCAATTCATTTTGAGTATGGGGAAAGAGTCTTTCTTTGGAACTGAGGTCATCCCTTACCTAATTTCCTCTTCCAAAGGAAATCATAGCCTCTGTTGAGATCTCTCATCTCCTCTCAACCTTCAGAAAGTGGTGATTTTGAAAGTGAATATGAATATGGGTCATCCTCTATGCATGATATCCTTATTCAAATATAGGTGCACCAAAATTTTGGATGTCCTTCCTAGTAGGATCTTCTCCCTCCCACCCACCTCTAGGAGTCATTTCTTATGATTCATTACATGCTCAATCATATTCATGATTATTGTGTGTTGAACTTATATTTTTTATAGTACATGATTAATCACAAGGGGACACAATTTGATGAGTTGATTGTTTGGTTGCATTGGTTGTATGATTTCACCTGACATCAATATAAATTGACTTCTTCAGGGCCATGGGCCCCAGGTAAGTAGGTAGGTAGGTCATTTACTTTCCTTTGAATTTGCATTTTCTTTCTCATGATAGTTTAGTTGCATGTCATATCTCATTTTTCATTTTTGTCTACTTGCATTATCACATACTTGTTATGATAATTTTCTTTCATCATATTACATGTTACTTTATAAATTTTTGAAAAAATGAATTTTTTTTTTTTAAATATTAGTTGAAATTTTAATTTTTGATCATATGAACAAAGGGTGAGTGAGCCGCCCTCAATATCCAACATTTTGTTTGTTTAATTTTGTGTAGGCATAGGTATTACTAGGATATGTTGAGGTTCTCATGCACTTTACGACGAGTACATTTCCTCAAGTAGGAGCCATATATTATCCCCCATTTCTATGGATAACTAAGGAGATGATGTCTCGAGGACCTCAGGTTGTAAAAATGGAGTACCGAGAGGAAGATGAGGAGGCAGGTACCCATATCATACCACATATCACCATACGATTGATGGAAGTAGCATCCACCACACCCAGCTTAGCCCATAGAGGACAATAGGTCTTTATTCATGAGGTAACAAGTTTGGTATTTTAACATGTGGCAAATAGTTGTTTCTTGATTTTGAAAATGTTTTCTTGGATATTATGCCTTTTTCCTTATTTCACCTTGGTGGTTGACATGGTTTCCAAGTAAGTGGCCACTCCCAGGGAAAGTGTTTCTACTAGGGGTCTCCTTGAAGATTTATCATATCATTCCCACTCATACTTTCCACTTTCCATTACTTCTTCCCTTTTGTTTCTTCATCTTTTAGGTTATCGGGCTTATTGAACCAACAAGACCATGTACCTCATTTCATGGGAAGAAGGGGTCACTAGGCTCAGAGGTTCCTTATTAAAAGCATCATGGAATAAAATCTTTCCCCGGGATCCCTAGAACAATGAAACACCTCTTCAAAATAAAATGAATGACCCATAAAATAAATAACTAATTGATAAATCATGCTTTCCAAGGTAGAGTGTTTGTGGGATATGCAGTTCCTTTTAGTTCCCCTTATTCTATTCAACTTGGGATCATGTTAAAAATAAATAATAAAGGGTTTGTAAAAATATTCTTTAAAAACAAAGAAAGGAAAAGGATGTAGATGTACCTCAACAAAGGCACACATAAATAAGACAATACGATCCCTTGTATGTCATGAAACCCCATACCTAGAAGTCTAACCCCAACCACCTCACATTGACTTCATGACCTAGAGAGGATTATACTTGGGAACATCCCCTACTTGAGGAATTGGGTCACCCAATAGGTCACCATGACAACCCTCCCAAACTTAAATCTGGCAAGTTGCATAATGTCTTTGAGCATTTGTTTATTTTGAAAAGGGAGATTTCATGCACATGTTCGTGTGGTTAATTTATTAGATATGGATTACTTGGAATGATATTGTGACTTGTGGACCCTTGGAGGGAGAATCTATTTATCTTTTTAGGGCCTTGACAGGTGGAAGTCTTATCAAGAAGGCACAAGGTCACTTGGACCTTCATTCGGGGCATGAAGCACATAGGTTGGATGACGTGACCCCTCACTTTGGACACATGAGAGAGGAAACGCTTGATTTGGAGGCATTTATGGACCATGAGGAGATCACACTCCATCCTATTTCACTAAAACGTTGGCCTATGGAGGCCTAAAACACCACACTTGATTCCATATATGTCACATCAGTTGGGGTTTTGTTGGGTTTTCATGGTTCATGGTGGTGTAGCTTGATTTGATGGAGAGAGATACACTTGCCACATGCTAGAGAACTTGCTGGCATGATTATGGCCTTTGGATGCCCCACATCCTTCATCAAAGTCTCAACGTCTCTCCTAGATGCCTTACATCACCCTTTAGCATATGACGTCACCCCTAAAAGGGGATTTTACTTTATGAATTTCTAATTTTAACTTATAAAGATAAAAATATAGAGGAGGTCGGCCTCCCTAATATGTTGTTGACATTTTCAATTGTGGACTAAAGGGTTTTAGATGACCTCATATAAATAGAGGTCACCCCTTTGCCATTTTATCATAACTAACTTGAGAATTACATAATGTATGAATGAATTTTTTTCCCTACTTGGGAATTTTACACTATCTCTCTCTTGAATCTCTCTTATGGATGATATTACTTGTATTTTGGTGAATAAATCTAAGGTGCTATCTCTTGGATTTCTTGTTCTTGCTATTGTGGTGGAATATTCTTGGTAAAAGAGGGTTTCTTCATGCTTTTTCTTGGAATTGGTAAGGGATTTCCTCAAAAATTATGTCTTTCATTTCTTATTTCGAGATATATTTGTTTAAGCCATTAGAGGAGTATAAAGGAATACAACCTCCACTAAAATATATCATTATCATTTTCAATAAGCTACTTTACAAAGGTTTCTAGGAGGAGTAAAAAGGATTACACCCTCCTAGATTTACCTTACCAAGTTTTATTTTCTCTAGGAAGTGAAAGGGCTTACACCCCTAGAGAAGTAACAAACCCTAGCTCTTACACAAGATAATCCATAACCAAATTGGTAAGGAACTAGTCTTTTCTTCATTGTATATATAAAATCATTGCGTTGGTATACGTGAAATATTGAAATATTGCAATTTTCTAATAATTGATTCTACATGTTATAAGCTTTCTTATGCCCTAGGGGCATCTTGATTAGCCTAGTAATTCTATTTGTTGTTATAAATTCAAGCTACATCATTCATTAGGTCTGTTGAAAAATGATGTTTCTTCATTCATTGCTCACTATTCTACTTCTAAAATTTGCTTACAAGATACTATTATTAAACTACTTGTTATTGGCTATCATTTGGGTGGATTGTTTACTGATTTTGGTGGCTAGATTATTATTCTTTAGCAATTATTTGCTACAACCACTTGGCTTTCATAATAAATTGTTTATAACATCGTATAACAACCACTAAACACCGTCAAAGTCTTTCTCTAATCATTGGAAGTTTGACTAGTCATTGCTAGCTTTATTTTTATATCTTGTACCGGATTTTGGATGGTTGAATTTGCAGCTATTGATATCTTACACACACACACAGATATATATATATATATATATATATATATATATATATATATATAACCTAGTGGGTAAGAAACAACTGATCAAACCATTGCATCTTATTATGAAAGTGGATCAACCCATGCTTAAATATCGTCTTATTACATCTTAGCTACTACTTATTATCCTTACTCTACTAGTGTTATGCATCAACAACACGGGCTCTTACTTATTGGTATAGGTAAATCTCACCAAATCGATCTACTCTCTTTGTTTTATGTGATACCAGTACTATTGGGGATGAAACTACTCCTTCATCGAAACCAATTGTTGTTCCTACTAGTCATACTAGTTGTTCTTATGAACCATATGCCACTTATGGTGGGTATGAAACTAATTCTTGAAACACTGGTACTTTAAGATACTTACAAATCATTATATATACACACTACTACAATTTGGGATAGAAAGAGTTCTTGCTTAATTCCCTTTGGTTTTTCATGTACATAATTATTGACAACTATTTTATATCTACAAGATTCATTCTAGAGAGTTATTCCTTATCGAACATTGACCTATATTGGTGCTCATTGATCATCATCCCACTTTCCATTTCAATCCCCTAGGGTCTCCATAATTCCCCCCTTGTGGTGATTTCATCATCACTAAAGAGAGGGGATTGTCTATCTAAGGTGACAATGGGTAGGTACTCCCATAGTTGTTACACTTCTGTGGATTGGGTTTGGATTTTCCCAAGCTACAGATTGTCTGATAACAATGATGACTATAGGAATGAGAGCACATTTGCAAGAACATGACTTTACATTACATCCCCCCTTAATTATAGCTTCAAACATCCTAGAGAAGTTACAAATATATCTAAACTTTGTTGTTGTCAAGGATAAGCGACTAGAATAATGTTGGAAGTCATCCATAAGCTACAATCATATCCTTGAGAAGATGAAAGGAAATGATACTTTATTCCATCATTAATTAATTGAAGCACTAAATCCATGCAATATCTCCAATAAGTTTAAAGTAAGGGAAACCTTTCTTTAACCAAGAATCAAAGGAAGATAACAAAATTATGATGAAGTTAAATGTGATTTGACAAGATGATAGTGTCGATGATCCACTTAAATGTTTCAACTGAGAATTAACATAAAAAAAAAATGTTCAACAAGTGATTTAAAAGGCCCACATTGTGCTATAAGATGGTATTGGAATCAATTCACTGTGGCATACAAATCACACAAAAAAATTGTCATCAAATTGGTCATTTTTTAGTATAGGAATCACATGGCCAAATCTCTATCATCCCTCTCAATAGAAAAAAGAATATAAAATATGTAGAGAAGAATATTTATCTTTGTAAAAAGGAAGACTACAAGTGATATGATATGAAGTAACTGAATCAATAACATCTTTAGACACAGTCTTTCCAATAAATCTCCTAGTTTGTTTACATTTCTCTTCCCATATAGCCAAGTATTTTGGATTTGTCATATTTATTGTGGAACCCCTGACAACCTATCATAGATTAAATCCATTGAATTCAAGAAAATCAAGAAAATACAAAGTCATTTTGATAACACAAAACTAAATAGGATATACGAGTGCAAGATTTTTCAAATCTTACTTTACAACTAGAATTTATGTGAAAAAATTAGAAACTTCAAAAACAAATCACTCAAAACAAAGTAGAAAGTAGTGAGTTATATCCTTTTGAAGTTTGCAAACCAATGATAAATATTTTTAAACCAAACAGTTATTGTAGTTATAAAAGAACTTCCAATTTAAACCATGAGTTTGTATAGCTAACTATACTATGGATTGGACTACTAACATGTCATGTACAAATGCTAATGTGGCATTGTACAAATGCTAAGATGGTAGTGTTGGAAATGACACATGGAAATGTAGGAAATGTAGGAAATATAGGAAATGACACATGGATTTAGAGTTAGTTATTGTAGTTACAAAATAACTTCCAATTGGAACCACGAGTCTATATAACTAACTATACTATGGATTGGACTACTAAGATGTCATGTACAAACGCTAATGTGGCATTGTACAACTATTAAGATGGTAGTGTTGGAAATGACACATAGAAATGTAGGAAATGACACATGGATTTAGAGTTGGCAATGATGTTGTGCACATATCACATGTCACTATATCATCGTGCCAGATGGTGGGTCCTTTCATGATGTGGATAACACTATTCAACAAAATGTTAGTTATGATTGATAGTTGATGGGTTTTGAACCAATACCTCATACAAGCCAAAAACTTAACATGTTTTGAATAACCCAATGACCAAATGCATGTTATTTGACATAAAATTCATTTGGCAAGTGGTTGAATAACTAATTTTGAAAATGCATTATAGTGAATGTATGATCCATGTCTACTAGAAAAATCATCATTTTTAATGTCAATAAAGACTAATTTTGGTGAAAAAAATGGTTAATCTTGGCTAGTTAGACTACCACTTCGAACACATATGTATGATCAAATCAGAAAAAAAGAACACCAATTTCTACAAATGTGAAATGTACCTATGAATCTTTAGCTAGTTGATATTGTTGGAAGATTGGTTGTTGTCATTGATGTCAACCCTAGTCATGGGTTTTGGACCACAAGATTGATGAAGGTATTTGGACATGAAGGAAAATGCATAGTATACATCATAGACCCATGGATGGATAGTATACATCATGTTGTTTCCGGTGGTATGTGGCACATCACGTGGATCCTCATGGTTGAGGAGAAATGAATTTTTGAATATGACAAAGTGAATTGAAGAAGGAAGTACATGTAGGCCCTGAAGATAATT
>ML792885.1:41024-52036 GCA_009831015.1 Picea engelmannii | reverse complement strand
AACCTTCCACCTATAAATGTCAAAATCTCATAGTATCTCTCACTCGTGCATTGAGGTATTCCTTCAACCTCAAAATCCCAAAACCATCATATACTTTAAACCTTATTCATAATTCACCCATGGAAGTTAATCCTTCAAAATAAAGTGAAAACCTTCAGCCTACAAATCTCAAAATCTCATCGTATCGCTCACTCGTGCGTTGACTTAATAGTTCAGAATAAAGTGAAAACCTTCAACCTCAAAGTATCATCGGATCGCTCACTCGTGCGTTGACGTCATAACATATTTTTTGGCGGTCGACCACTTCCACCAAAGTAAAACGTGTGGTCTGAGCACGAAAACCAAGGTCGATCCTTTTTTCATTTAAAGATCATCATAGAGGTTACTTCTTGTCTTTCTTACTCATCTCGACTGCTCTGCTCTCATGGCTGCAGCCTCGGTCTTTTTTCCTTTCCCCCTCATTCGTTCTCGTCTCAATGCATCTAAATGCAACCAATCACTTATTCAATTTCTATCCAAATGCAACCCAACGTCCCACCACCACGGCGAGGGCCATGGATTGCCTCTAATCTCCACACGTCTAGTACTGTTGCTTGGCCTTCATTTCCCAAAAATGCTCTCACTAAAACAATGAAGAGCCGGGCCAACGAAATCTCTCAGCGTCCAAGGCTGTAGCCACGGCTAGAGTGTCCTTTAGCTACAGTAACACTCTCATGGTGGAAGTCATAGTGGAAACTCCTTCCGAAAAACAATGGATGGTGCTGGACGGAGGCAGCGAGCTCTCCTGGCTCCAGTGCGCTCACAAGGCCTCGAATACCCCCCCATTCAATCCCACGCTCTCGCCTTCCTACAACGCAGTACTCTGCAACTCCCCTGTCTTCAGTAAAATTAATCCCCTGTTTTCACTAAAATATAGTAACTATATAAGTATAATAGTAACTATACTAGCATAACCGCAAAGTGGTTGGTGTTGCTGTTGGTGAAGGCCGAAAGTTATCTAGACAGACAATATTTTGGTGAATTGAAATAAGATGGACAACTGAAACGCATATAGAGTTAAGGAAATCCAAAAGTTAATGTAATTCCAAAGGTTAACGTGACAATCATATGGTGGTACAGTAATTTCTTAATATGATTAGGTAAACGTTAAAAAGTAAACAGGTTAATTGATGCATTCAAAAATACAATGAAGTTATGAAGAATAAATCACATTCATTGATTTGGGAGGATGACTAAGAGTATTCCAACATTTTCAATTGTTAACCATCAAATTAGAATTTTAGATTAAAATATGATTAATTGTGCCCATCTTTAGATATAATAATATTATATGAGTATAATAGTAACGACTTGGCTAAACATTCTATCTTTTGTTTTTTTTGATTAGAACCATGTAAATTTGGACAAAATCTTTATTTTCTGTTGTTTAAATTGCTTTTCTGAATGCATAAGTAGATTAGGGCTACTAGGATTATACAAATTTAACCACTCAAATTTGCAAATCCAACCATTCATCACTAAATTTGGGACATAATCAAACCGAAAAAATTGCACAAAAACAACTAAAAAATAGAAAGTTTAGACTACTACTAATGTTAATAGTAACTATATAAGTATAAATGAACCGTCATATAATTGGATTGAAAAAGTAAAATTAATAAACAATTAATATATTTAAAATTATAAATGTGTAAATTAATTATTATATTATTATAATTTTAAAATTAAAATATTACATGCTAATGACTATATTGTAATGTATTATTAATGTAATATGACATTACTAAAATATTAATATCAATATATTAATGTAGACAATAATGGATTAATAAATTATTATTAATTAATCCATTAATATTCATATATAAATAAATAAATAAATAAAGTATAAAAGTACACGAATATATTAAAGTAATAAAGTATTAATACTATATTAATGGATAAGAATATGTGTTTTTTCCTAAGAAGTCACATGTTCAAATCCAGAAGGGGGTAGGGTATGGTATGTATACCTCTCTAAACTTTACCAGTGAAAATATATTATTAGTATTATTATTATTATTATAAAGTATTTATACATTAATAATCTATTAATACATTGATGCCATGATACATTGGTGTACTAAAGTAATAATATAAATAATGTAATTAATAATGTAATAATGTTAAAGTAATAATGTAACATGTATTATTAATTAATACATTGCTAAAGTAGCATTTTAATTAATACGTTCTTAAGAGGTCATATGTTTAAATCCTGACGGCGATGCCGCAACCTCTCAACCCGCAGGTCGAAAGGTCGGCGTGCACACAGGATCTTTCCTTTACCACGGCCCGAAGAACTCTAAACAGTTCTTCTATTTCCCTATCGGGAAATCTGCACCCACAACAAACTCTCACGGAATCCCCTCTTTACACTCGGGGGATCGGACTTCGCGACTTCGTGAATCTAGTGGTCAAGCATTCGGCTCTCGAATCCCCGAAACCCGAAATAGTCAACGCTGACCTTTCCTTTTCCCTTTCGGGCCTTTCGCTATCGCGATTTCGGCGACCACGATGTTCGAGAAACTTGTGTCCTCGACTCCCGAATCCCGATTTGCCGAAACTTCGATACACTTAGCAAGCTTTGATTTTTCAACTGTCCTTTCACTCCATCGACATTTTAGACTTCGCAGTATCGCAAGTCCTGATGCAATGAGTTCGGGACTTCATCCCACGAAACTTCGAAATGATGTGCCACCTGTCCACCTTGTCGACTCTTGTGGTCCCACACTATTCTCTTAGCCTTCGGGATATCACATTTCGTGATATCGCGATTCCCGTTGCGATGTTTACGGAATTTCAACCCACGAAACCCTGATATTGAATCCTCGTGTAAATCCAACGACCCTTGTGGCTCGGATCTACTGTCCTGCCCCTCTTGAGCTTTGAACCTTTTGATACTTTCGCTGTAACTTTCTTGTTTCTCTGTGAGATCTAACACCTCACAGGACTTCGCGGTTTCTCCTCAGAGAATTTCGGTCGTCCGTTCCTCCTTGGCGATTTCTATGAATATCTACTGTTCCTCCACCAACTTGTCCACTTGCGGCGCAAACTTGCGACGCCTTCTTACAAACTTTCAAGGTACAACCTCGGTGCAACCATTTCAATGATTATAAGGCTTTATCCTTCCTGAGCTTCCTTATAACTTCGAGTCTTAGAGAAGACTCTTGCGCGCACTCTTTGCGGCAACCTTCAAACACTCCTAAGTGTTGAAATCCCTTCGACCTTGCGCAAACCTACAGCAGTAGTCTCTAAATGCTTCTCTTAGGTTCACAACCTTGAGACTTTACTTGGCCTGTGCACTCCTTGCACGGCTCCTGTGCCTAACTGCACTTTTGCGTGAATGAGAACAAAAGATAAACTACCTGAGTCCTTTGTCAATGCACTCCTTGCGGACACTTCAACTGCACTCCTTGCAGGAACTCTTGCTCAGATAGAGAAACAATTGAAACTCATTCCATTTCCCTTTCCTCTCAGATTTCAAATTCAAACATGAAATCATATACACAACATATAAAGCAAATTTATAACATGAAGCAAACATTCGTGAGCATATCATTCAACATCAATACACAGAGAACAAACACTAAACCATGAATTTGAATCAAATTCTTTCTATTAATCCAAATATCTGTACATGGGTGTTCTTACCCAACTCTCTGCATGCTCTTCTCAACAATGTTGCTTCTCTTCATAATAATGTTACAATACACAATGAGGGTGTCTATATCCGGTTTCCCTCTTGCGCTCTAAAATTGTCTAATCTATAATTGAATTCTATCTATTTGCATTAACTACATTAAATGCCTTCTACCTACTAAGGACGAGAGCAAATCGCTCAAGGTCCGTTTACATTATACAAGTGTGCATCTTCTTAATGGATTCATTTAAGATCATGCATCTTTTTCAAGGTGATTTCAAAATTTGCGCTGGCACTTGTCCATCTGTCTGTTGTTTCCGCGCTGGCTTGCTTGATGTTGGCAATGCTCCTGCATCAAATCCATAGGGGGTAGGGTATGCATACCTCCTTAGACTTTACAATAAATAGTTGGGGGAGGAGGTCTCATACAAAAAAGATTATTATTATTATTATTATTTAGTAATACACTAACAAAGTAATAATAAACTAATACATTATTAAAGTATTAATACAATAATAAATAATTAATACATCAAAAATGTATTAAACTATTAATATTACATTAATACATTAAAGTAATAGTATTAATAGTACAATAATAAAGTAAAAATACATTAATAATTTACATTATTACATGACTACCATGACCATGGTTGACAGTGATAGAAGATGGTTGGTTGATTATGGTAGACCATAGTTGTCCATGATGAGCACCATGCTTAAATGTGGTTGACTTGGGTTGACCATGACCATGGTTAACTATAGTTGTCCATGACAAGCACCATGCTTAAATGTGGTTGACCTGGGTTGATCATGACCATGGTTAAATATGGTTGACCATGAGCATGGTGGACTATGACCATCCTTAAATTTTGTAGCCTTGGTTGACTTTGGGTTGAGCATGACCATGACCATGGTTGACTATGGTTTGACCATGGTTGACAATGGCTCAGCATGAGCATGACCATGGTTGACTATTGCTTGACCATTGTTGAAAATGGTTAACCATGGTTGATAGTTGTTGTCCATGACAATGACCATGACCATGGTTAATTTTGGTAGACCTTCCTTGACTTTGATTTACTATGGTTAACTATGGTTGACCTTGTTGAGCATGAACTTCACTATGGTTGACCTTTGTTGACCAAGACCATGGTTAATTGTGGTTGACCATGGTTGAATTTTTTTTCCATAGTTGACCATAGTTGACTTTAACCATAGTCATTGATGATGGTTGACCTTAACCATGACTATGCTTGAAACTATGGTTGACTATTAATTAATACATTCCTAAGAGGTCACATGTTCAAATCCAGAGGGCGGTAGGGTATGTATACCTTCTTAGTAAAATCATTGGGCGGAGGAGGTCTCATACACCAATTAGGAGGCCTCATACACCAATTTGGTGTCTGGCTTAGTCGTGACCTAAAAATATATTATTATTATTATTATTTAGTAATACACTAACAAGGTAATAATAAAGTAATACATTATTAAAGTATTAATACAACAATAAAGAATTAATACATTAAAGTAATAGTATTAATAGTACAATAATAAAGTAAAAATACATTAATAATTTACATTATTATATAACTACCATGACCATGACCATGGTTGACAGTGATAGAAGATGGTTGGTTGATTATGGTAGACCATAGTTGTCCATGAGAGCACCATGCTTAAATGTGGTTGACTTGGGTTGACCATGACCATGGTTAAATATGGTTAATGATAGTTGTCTATGACGAGAACCATGCTTAAATGTGGTTGACCTGGGTTGACCATGACCATGTTTAGATATGATTGACCACGAGCATGGCTAACCATGACCATGGTTAACTTTGGTAGAACTTGGTTGACTTTGGTTTATTATGGTTGACCATGGATGAGCATGAGCATGACCATGGTTGACTATGGTTTGACCATGGTTGAAAATGGTTGAGCATGACCATGACCATGGTTGACTATGGTTTGACCATGGTTGAAAATGGTTAACCATGGTTGATAGTTGTTGACCATGACCATGGTTAATTTTGGTAGAGCTTCCTTGACTTTGGTTTACTATGGTTGGCTATGATTGACCTTGGTTGAGCATGACCTTCACTATGATTGACCTTTGTTGACCAAGACAATGGTTAATTGTGGTTGACCATGGTTGACAGTTTTTGTCCATATTTGACCATAGTTGAATTTAATCATAGTCATTGAGCATGGTTGACCTTAACCATGACTATGGTTGAGCATGACCTTGAGTATGTTTGACTATCATTGACCATTACCATGCATGTAGAGTATTAGTAGATATATGAATTAAAATATCAATATAAAGAATAATGAAATGTTTATGAAATGATTGACCATGGATGACCACATTGACCATGATCATGGTTGACTATGATAGACTATGGTTGAGCGTGATCATGGTTGACTATGGTAGACCATGACTCTATGGTTAACCATGACCATGGTTGACTATGGTTGACCCTCACTATGCTTTCTTATGGTTGACTGTGACCATGGTTAACTTTGGTAGACCTTGGTTCACTTTGGTTCACTATGGTTGACCATGCTTGACCATGACATTGCTTAATTATGGTTGACCTTAGTTGTCCATGACCGTGCTTAATTGTGGTTAACCTTGGTTTACCATGACCATGGTTAACTTTTATAGACCTTACTTGACTTTTATTTATTATCATTGAATATGGTTGACCATGGTTGCACATGACCATGACCATGGTTTAATTTGATTAACATTGACCATGGATGACTATGGTTGACCATGTTGACAATAGTTAACCATGGTATATATTTGTTGTCCATGACATTAACCAAGACCATGGTTAAGTTTGTTAGACCCCAGTTGGCTTTGGTTTACTATGGTTGGCTATGGTTGGCCATGGTTGATTGTGGTTGACCATGGTTGAAAAAGGTTAACCATATTTGACAATTTTCCATAGATGATCATGATTCTCCATGACCATCGTTGACCATGACTATGAATGACATTCATCATGTTTCATCTTAACTTTCACTATGGTTCACCATTACCTTAACTATTGTTGAACATGACCAAGAGTATGGTTTATTATGGTTGATCATAGTTGGCCTTCACAATGGTTGACTATGGTTGACCATGCCCATGGTATACTATGGTTAACAGGGGTTGACTATCGTTAACCATGCCCATAGTTGACCTTCATAGACCATGCAGAGCTCATTATGGTGGGCCATGTTGATTATGTTTAACAATAGTTGACCATCTCACTATCGCATTCCAATGTTGAACAAGTTTTTTTTGTCACATTGTAACCTCGGGTTTTGGTTGTCACATGACATTGTAAGGTTATGGTCATGATATTGCGACATAAGGTTTTGTTTGTCACATGACATCAGAACGTTATGGTCATCACATTGCGATGTAGGGTTTTTTTTGTCACATAATGGTGTCATATTAGGTTTGTCACATTCCCATAGTGAGTTATGTTCGTCACATTGTGAGTTGAGAAATGTTTATCTTATTGCATTCCTGGGCCATGCTTGTCACATTGCAACATTGTGTTGTGTACATCACATTGCAACAATGGTTTATGTTCATCACATTGTGATGTTTGGAAATGTTTGTCACATTGTGACATCAAGATATGTGCATCACATTGCAACGTGAGGATATGTTCGTCACACTACAATGACATAGATATGTTTGTCACATTGCACGCCATTACTATGTTTTTCAGAATGCAACGTTACTGTGTTAATTACACTGCAACATGCATATGTTCGTCACACTGCAACATTACTATCATGATCACGTTGGAACGTCCAGTTTTGTTTGTCAGATTGCAACATTGGGTTATGTGCGTCAAATGACAAGGTCGGTTTGTGTTCGACACATTACGAAATGGAGGTTTTGGCCAAGTTTACCTAATGAAGTGTTTCATTGTCACAAAGATAGGAAATTTGAACTAATGTGGCGTATTACATAGAAGGAAACTTAGAATCATACTTGTTGTAAGAATATTAATAGAAATTCATCTTGAAATTTATAGATGATGATTTTTACTTGTTCTAAATATATTGATAGAAAATCATCTTGAAATTTGTACACGATGAACTACACTTTATAGTAAATCTACTTTATTTATACCAGTTCTAAGGACATTGATAGAAAATCAATTAATAATTTATACTTGTTATAAGAACATTGATAGCAAATCATCTTGAACTTTGCAAATGATGAATTATACTTGTTCTAAGGACATTGATAACAAATTTGCTTGATTTATACATTAGAAATGATGATTTGTATTTGTTCTAAGAAGGTTTCTAAGAAATCAACTTGTTTTATACTTCACCGATGATGATTTATACTCATTCTAAGGACATAGATAGAAAATCATCTTGAAATTTGCAGATAATGATTTATTATTGTTATAAGGACATTTAAGTACACCACCCATGGATAATAGAATGTATACATTGAACCATAACATAAACTATGACCATTATACATCCATGTATAATTTTTATATATTTTTCATTAATTTTATTTATAATGAGTGGAAAAATTAACAAAACAAGTCTCCCACCCATAATTTTTTTATTATTAAAATCTATATACTTAAAAGAATAAATTCCACACAATCCTTCACCCATATTCTCAAAGCATTAAAATAAACCTAATTATTATGCTCATTTATATAACATACCAATTACACGAACTAGTAAATGCATCTGCGATCCTATGCGAAATGGATAATATGAGTGTACATATGAAAAGCATGAACCCAATACAAACAAATAATATATATAGAAATAAATAATTAGGTAGAATACTATGATGGTGCAAACTCTTACTTTGTCTTCATTCTTAATTCAAATATACAAGACGAGCTTTATAGACTATTGTGTTGTTTGTGGTTTGTCTTTAGAAACTTTTTCCATAAATATGATGATAACATGGTATTGCTTTCAACTTTTCCCACTATTTTTTTAGAATTTGTTCTCACATGTGATCATGGTTTGTCTTTAGAAGCTTTTTCCATAAATATGATGATAACAGGGTATTGCTTTCAACTTTTCCCACTACTTTTTTAGAATTTGTTCTCACATGTGATCACCCCATGGTGGTAATGACAGTACAAACATAAGCAATGCACTCATCTATTCAAGCCATTTGTAAATTCTTATATGTCTTTTTACCAAAAGTCAATGAAACACATTTGATGAATGTTCAATCATGGTACATTCTCTATGAGCATATCACATGGCCACTCTGAAACTATCTGTTCTTTCAAGAGTCCTAGTTTTTCCAAGGAGAAAAAAATAGAGATACAATATATTTGAATCTCAAGTATACATTGTACAATGAGCATTGAACAACAATGTCATTAATCTTTACACATTCCAATGGTTAATTTATTTTCACATCATTTTCAGTATACGAATGCCTTCTTCGATGTATTTATTAACACAAATAGATATAGGATAGAGATTTGTCTCTTCCCCTCTCAACATCCTATCTCCAGGCCTACAACATTTTTAATACTGCAAAATGATTATTTGATTTTCATTGTCTGGCCACTTCTCGATACCTTATAGAATTGCAGCTTTGTGTTTCCAAATCATATCGAAACATGATAAAATTGATAAAATATTTGATTTTTATTGTCTGACCCCACGTCGAGACATTATAGAATTGCAGATTTTTGTTTTCAAATCAATCGAAAGATGATAAATTTTCTCCTTTTGCTGATGAGAAAAAGAAAATATTTATTCATGGCTCAGTGATGACAAAACAACAACTACAGAAATACTAACATACCACAAAATTTTAATGCTTTTAATGGCACTTTACGTCATTTTTGTACCAGGTTTGATCTACTTTGTCATTAGGGTTTTATATCTAGACCACCTGCTCGTGTCGTGTTACCCTGTAATGCCACCTACGCGGCATATGAGAGGTTCGAGTCTGCAAGGTAGGTCACAGTATGCAGAAACTGTCCATACAGAATAAGGTGACGGCGCTTTATAAGCGACGAAAGAGAAAGGTTGTTTCCCAATACCCATCACAACAATGCGGAAATCCTGTGAGTATAATTAAAAATTTTATGGATTATTTAATTTCATGACCATTGTTATCCATGCTCTATCGAAACCAGCTCATTACGCTTTGTCAGGGAACGATCACAACGATACACGCTCATCCACCAAGCGCTTGTTCGTCCCGGTCCCGGTCCCGCCACTGCCATGCACTGTTGTTTTCGATTGAGTCAATTTACTTAGATTTGCAATGCAATTGTATTGTGTTATTCATAAATATTATTATTTATATTTATATTTAAATTAAAAACTTTGGTGTTTATTATTAATTTAAAAAAATAAAAAAATAATTAATTTTAGATTATTTAAAATTAAATATGTAAATTTTTTGGTATTATTGTAATTAATTATGATAACAAATCATCATCATACATTATAATTATTATATAATGTATGGATGAATCTTTCATCATTTATTTTTTAATTTTTTTAAAGAATGATAATCATTTTGGATTCATAATATTTATTTTATTTCATTTATATAAACCAATGTATATATTTTTTAAGAGTTTAATCTCATTTTACTATTTTACTATTGGACAAAAATTGTTTTTTCATTTTATTTTGTATTCAAGATTAATTTTTCATTTTATTTTTGTATTCAACTTTTTAAAGCTAAAAATCTCCCTAACGTTCAAGCACATTTCAAGTTGTGTTGAGAATACAGAGCAAGAGCAACAAATGGCTAATTAAAATTGCAAACATAATGAATGAATTTCTTCATATTTACTTGATATGGAAGGTAATTACTCACTTGCTAATGCACTTCCACTACTTGTTACTCAATCATCTCTACCAAATGCTCATTCAACTCCTTAGGGACCATTTGAGGGAGTGCTACCCTTGTACAAAATATGACTCATGTGACAATTTATCTTTTGGTAAAATTTTATATATTTGATTTATTTACTTTGTAACTAACACACACTCAAGTCGATCTCTTGTTGCATTAGATCAATATCCCATTTGCTCCTATTGTTGGTCTTGTCTCCTTCTACTCTTGCATGGGCTATATCTCCTGTCGCTAATGATATTTCTATGGGTCTAATGCCTATGATTTCCTTCCTAGAGTTAGCTCAATCCATAAATGGTAAAGAGGAAGGAAAAATAGAAGCCTCCATCTACCACAGATGTTTTAGTGGAAGAGACAAAAATCACTATTCAAACTCAATTGGACATTTTAGATGGAAAGGTGGGCACAACCCTAACAATAATTTCTTCTACA
>ML792885.1:16812-35789 GCA_009831015.1 Picea engelmannii | reverse complement strand
TAAATAATACATTAATGATATATAAATTTATATATTAGATGTTTTAATATAAAATTTAAATAATAATGTAATGATATATAAATATATACATATAAAATAATGATTATATTTAATATAAATTTATATATTTACGTTGTATAAATTAGTTATTAAAATATTAAAATATATTAAATAATGCAGAAATAAAATATTAATAAAGTATGTAATTATGAATAATACTTTAAAGTAATCAAGTATATTAATAATACATAAATAAATAAAAAGATATAAGTAATACATTTTTAGATAAGTAAATTAAAGTATTAATATAATTAAACATTAAGCATAGATTAATAAAGTATTCCTACATAAATAGAACATATCAATAATGATTTAATATATTGAGGTTATATAATATAAATGTATTATTAATGTATGAATATATTGATATATTAATACATTTGTGTATTGTATGAATTAAATAATATATTAATTGTATATAAATTAATGAATTAATAAAAAAAAATGGCATTAATGTCTTAAAGTATGAATGTATAAAATAATTAAAAATACATTAATGTAATGTATAAATAAAGTATTTATATGTATTATTATATAATACATTATGTTCCCACAATGGGTATTGGGTATTGTTCGTTGAATTATGATATGATGAAATGTTTGTAACAACGTGATGTAAGGACATGCATATATATGACAGAAAGTGATGGGAGGGTTATGTGCATAGTAGTGCGATGTTACAAAGTTCGTTGCAATGTGACAAATGAAAGACTTTTGTAAAATAACAAGATTTGTGCATCAAGGTCACATTGCAATATGGGGAAATGCAAGTATATCAAACGGTGGTGCTATGTTTCGTCACATAGTCATATCATCTCAAAGTGCATAGAAATGCGATATTATAACATTGTGTTTGAATGAACGTCACATTGTGATTTGCATGGAAGGAAATGTCAAGTTTAGTGACATTTCAACATTACATGAAGGGTTGTATAAATTTGTGCTTTTCCTTGAGGGTTATATAAAATTATTAATTTCCTTAAGGGTTATATTGTGTAATGAAGAAGTATATGCTTCGGTAAGGAGAAATGTTATAGAAATTTGTCATAATTTCATATGAAAAGAACATGAGGATGACTTAAACAAAAATCCCATTGCAACATCCATATTTTAGACTTGTTCATTGCAATGTGAAGAAGGAGAGAGTTTTGTAATATAACAAGGTTTCTACATGAATATAAGATTGTTATGTGAGGATATGCAAGTATATCAAACCATGGTACTATGTTTCATCACATAATGGCGTCATCCCAAAGTGCATAACAAAACGATATTATGATGTTAGTCAGAATGTAAAAAAGGAAAGAGTTTTGTAACGTAACATGGTTTTTGCATGAATGTCACATTGTAATGTGCATGGAAGGAAAAGTCAAGTTTAGTGACATTGCAACATTACATGAAGGATTGTATAAATTTATGATTATCCTTGAGGGTCATATAAATCTATGTCTTTCCTTAAGGGTTATATTGTGTAATGAAGAGGTGTATTCTTGGGTAAAGATAGATGTTATAGAAGATTGTCACGATTTCAGAGGGAAAAAATAGGAGGATAAGTTAAAGAAAAAATCCCATACCAACATATCAAAGCAATGTTATTAAAATATAAATAAAGTATTTATATATAATATTATAATATTGTATAAAGTATTTATATATATTATTATATAAAACATCGTGTTCCCATAATGGGTATTGTTCACCGCATTATGATATGATGAAATGTTTGTAACAACGTGATGTAAGGACATGCACATATATGAAAGAAAGTGATGGGAGGAATATGTGCATAGTAGTGCAATGTTACAAAGTTCGTCGCAATGTGATGAATGAAAGAGTTTTGTAAAATAAGAAGGTTTGTGCATGAAGGTCACATTGCAATATAGGGAAATGCAAGTATATCAAATGGTGGTGCTATGTTTCGTCACATAGTCATGTCATCTCAAAGTGAGTAGAAATGCGATATTATAACATGGTGTTTGAATGAACATCACATTCTGATGTGCATGGAAGGAAATGTCAGGTTTAGTGACATTTCAACATTACATGAAGGGATGTATAAATTTGTGCTTTTCCTTGAGGGTTATATAAAATTATTAATTTCCTTAAGGGTTATATTGTGTAATGAAGAAGTATATGCTTCGGTAAGGAGAAATGTTATAGAAAATTGTCATAATTTCATATGAAAAGAAGAGGAGGATGACTTAAAGAAAAAATCCCATTGCAACATCCATATTTTAGACTTGTTCATTGCAATGTGAAGAAAGAAAGAGTTTTGTAATATAACAAGGTTTCTACATGAATGTAAGATTGTGATGTGAGGATATGCGAGAATATCAAACCATGGTGCTATGTTTCATCACATACTGACGTCATCCCAAAGTGCATAACAAAGCGATGTTATGAAGTTAGTCAGAATGTAAAAAAGAAAAGAGTTTTGTAACATAATATGGTTTTTGCATGAATGTCACATTGTGATGTGCATGGAAGGAAATGTCAAGTTTAGTGACAATGCAACATTACATGAAGGATTGTATAAATTTATGATTATCCTTGAGGGTCATATAAATATATGTCTTTCCTTAAGGGCTATGTTGTATAATGAAGAGGCGTATTCCTGGGAAAAGATAGATGTTATAGAAGATTGTCACGATTTCAGAGGGATAAAATAGGAGGATAAGTTAAAGAAAAAATCCCATACCAACATATCAGAGCAATGTTATTGTAGAATTGAATGCTAATGTTATTTCTTATACAAATATTAGAACAATTATATTTGGAGAGGTTAAATATAGAACCATTTGATACAATGGTAATTTAAAAGTAATAAATTGATTTCTAGTAATTGAATATTGTTTAAGAGATTTTCTGAGGAAAAAATTGTAAGTGTGAAGTTGGCGTTGTAGTGTACTTTAAAGAATATGTCATATTGGAAAATATGGTGGGAAATATTTTTATGAAGTTGAGATGAATATTATACACTTACGGAAGGTTCACCTTAAATTAGAAATATAAAAATCCATGAGACTATGTTTGAAATTCATTAATTCAGAGGTCAAATGTTATATTATTCCATATTGATACAATTTTAATATAAAAAGATAAATAACTTGAATGGGAAGACCCATATCCACATTTCGAAAAAAGGTTAAAGTTATGTTTGTTGTAGACATAAGAATAACATTAGACATTGCAATAAATGGATATAAAAAACATAATAGGAAGGGGAAATAATATATGTTAGACATGTATAACAAAAAAGGGAAATGCATATCAATAATACATTGACAATTAAAAATTAATAAAGTGATTATGTTACTTTGAATGACACACATCAACATTTTGAGAGTAATAAAGGTTATGTTTGGTGTAGACATCTGAATAAACGTTTTACTTTGCAACATATGGACAACAATAATTGAATAGATAGACTTCTGAACAAAATACATAAAATTTGTGGTAGATATCTTTAAAACAAATTATTTTTTATTAAAAAAAGTTATTCCTTAAATGGTAAACATAACAAAAGTTATTCCAAATTACAACCAGATTTATGACATATGGAACACCAATTAACGCCAACGGTAACTTGACGACCCCTTTGTCGTTCGAGCCATTTTCTGCGTAATTTTCTACCAGATTCTCTGTCAGAAATGTGTTGAAAATCACGAACCATTTATTTCACCTTAGATAAACAATCTAGGGTCTCATCAAACAAGTGTGTAGGAGTTCAACTTCTCCTACTAATCATCTCTTGAATTCCAATAAGAAATTGTTGTTGAGTTGTGATATTATGAATTGTTGAAATAAATTTTGATGCACTTTCATTATCCATAACTGCATGTAAAAAAGACAAATAATATGTTAATAATAAATATTTAGTAGGACTAGAATAAAAAGGTAAACATAACGAAACATTCAATCTTACAAATTCTGAATACAATAGTTATATTGACCCCTTTAAAAAAATGTTGCAAGAAAAACTAAATGAGTAAAAAAGACGTATTTTTTTAAAGGAATTTTTAAAACCAGTAAAAAAAGTATAGAAAGGTATAATAAATTGTATCGGAGAAATATTATGGTTGGTAAAAAAATGGAAAACATAATGAAAATGATGATTTTTTTTTTTATTTCAAAAAAGTAATATGGATTCAATGAACATTTACATGTTTTTTACAAACATTAAGAAATGATAATTTCAAGAAAAAATATCAAAGGAGAAAAAAATGAACTTAACATAGACATTCTATGTGAAGTGAAAATATTTAAATTGAATGTTACAATGATATGGACTTTAATCGTTCCTCTTTTTTTTTCCTAATTGTAACATATGCATTGTTTTTCATCTTTGCATAGCACTGAAAAGAGAAAGGTGGTGATATGCGTGAACCATCTATTGACTTGACTCTTGATATAGATGTGAAGGTCAACCCTTGATTCTCTTTGTTTCCAATATCAATTGTTGGATGTTCTAAAGTCAACCCCTGTGATTTGTGAATAGTAAGGGCCCATGCCATCTTCAGAGGAATTTGTTTACGATTTCCACTTATAACTAGTGTGATAGGTGTGATTAGGTCAAATGGAACACCAATGTACTTATCAAAATGAACATTTGTATACATTGGAAGCTGAGGAGGCTTTGAGCCAGACATATAGAATATATTCTGAATTTAACCAAGAGCGCCATTCACTAAGCTAGCTTCAACCCACAAGTTACATGTCAACATGACACGTTGTCTAGGGCATAAGAGAACTTCACATTCCAATTGATCATCATCAAGAACATCAATTTCCGTTCGTCGTGTATGCTTAGCAACACATCGTGCAATTGGAGAATTTAATGATTTCAACATCTTCCTATTATGCAAGTTCACCAAATTATTTGTTGGGAATAAGTGAAGTGCTGAATTAAATAAAGTCCTCTCCTCAAGAGGAAAATTCATATCAACCCATGATATAAGCAACTCCCAATCATCAAAAAGGGGTTCAACATTTCTTATGTTCATTAACAATCTATGAAAACAAAATTGTTTCAGATCATTTCCTTGCTGTCGGAATATTGTAACCAAGGTGACAACGATGTTGAATTTATTCCATAAAACTTTCCCTGTTGTATTTTCTGCATATAAAGGCTTATCTCTAATAGGAGGCAATTGACCAAGGTTACCCACAAGAATAATAGATCTACCACCAAAATGAGAAGATTTATTATCTGGAAATGCTTCTCGCAATCGAGAATCAATCTATATGAATAACCTTGGTCCTAAAAATCTCATTTTATCTATTAAAATATATTGAATATGCCTCATTTCTTCTTGAAATATTGCTAGAGATTGCCCTTGTAGTGTTCGCATATCCTTTATAGGAATTTTTAGTGCTGTGTGTATTTTTTTTGCATGTATATTAAACGAAGTTATTCCTGTTGAGGTGAGCAAAAGCAAAGGACTATTTCCATCAGCCGACGAAGTAGAAAGAGCATGAGAAATACAATGAATAAGAAAAGACTTTCCAGTGCCTGCAGTACCCTGAAAAATCATTAGAAGAGGTTCAGGACTTGGATATTGATTTGAATGTTGTAAAATGATATCAAAAGCAAATCATTGTTTCTTTGCCAAGGAAGATGAAGATACATATCTGGGATGATGATTTTCAACAATAACACCTCTTGATTTGTTGTTTCTTATAAAATAAATAGCCTCTTCCGCAACATCATTTGAAGTTGTTGTTTGCTCCCAGTCAAAATATATATCAAAGTCCCTTCGGCCAAGAGTGTGAAGTTCAAAAATATTGACATTATTAGGAGGAACCAAATGAGACAAAAGATGCCATTCTTCAAAATCTTCTTCCACATGGGTTGGTTGTTCTTGGAAATCATCATCATCTTCAACATTTTCTGAAGAGACAGGGGCCCGATGAACATGCCATGGTCGATATCGAATATTTCTCCAATTTTCAATCACTATTTCATCCGAAAGGCCAATATCAATGGGAATGTTCCTAAAAGGTTTGTACAAAATCAATTCAGACCAAAAAAAAAATTGGAATTCTTACGAAGCCTCATCGAGAATAGAATAAAAGAGTGGCCAAACACTATCAATGGCATGGACATTTCTAGGTTTCCATTTCTCTTTCTTATGTTTGGAAGAAAAGGTCCAAGATCTTGTTGTTTCTATCAAACACAAATGATCAATAAAATCAGGTCTCTATTGATACATTTCAACAAAATTGTTGGGACATGAAAATTGATGGGGGTTCTTTGGCACTTTTTTAAAAACCTTTCTCCCAACATTTAAGGAAACAAAGTTTCGATTGAAAAGTACAAGAGGTAGCTTTAGTAACATATGGCATGTTTCTTGGGCTCCAATGTCACGATCAACAAGTGTTTCAGCAAGGAATCTTCTATATGCAAATAAA
Source organism: Picea engelmannii (assembly GCA_009831015.1). NCBI lineage: Eukaryota > Viridiplantae > Streptophyta > Pinopsida > Pinales > Pinaceae > Picea > Picea engelmannii. The sequence continues at coordinate 29,318 of ML792885.1, read as the reverse complement.
ACAGGATCTTCCAAGGCACCAGAATTTGAAATTCTAGTTAGCATATCTTGATAACTTTCTGACCTCTTTTCTACTTTGGAAGCATACTTAGAAATGTATTTCAACATAGCATGTCGGGAAACCACTGTTTGACAATCAACATTTTCACCCCACATTGCAAGAAGATCTACATTATGGACATTTAGCCTATCATCATTTCTTGTTGGCTCATATTTTTTTCTACCTTTCTCATCTATGAATAATAGTGAATCGTCTCGAATCTCCCATGGATAATTGTAGAGGAAAGTGAGAACATAACCTTTCTTACGCAAGAATGAATCTACACTGCACTTTGTATGTCTTTGAACATGGTTCAACAAATGTTCATAATCATCAAGAGGATTGGAAGAAAAAATTTGTTCCTTATTCAATAGGCAGGGATCATCATTGATGCTTCAAGGAACCATTATGTTTCAGTGATGAATGTCACGTGGATTCCATGTTGTTACATATCTATCAAAATATGTCTTTGCAACAATGCACATCTAAAGGATTAGACCAATCTAATCTTTCCATGTTTGGAGCACCTTCCAACCATAAGAAGTTGTGGATGTGAGCTGACCCTCTATGTTGCCACTTATATCTAGAAAAGAAGAAGATATAGTAAACATATATAGAAGAAAAAAGACAACAACAACTGATAAATAAATTAGATAGTATAAATACAACAACACGAACCTGTACCAATAATATTTAGCACCAAGATATTTTTGGAAGACTTCTTCTCAAAAGATATTGAATCTATGATGCATAAAAATGGCAAGGGGGTACTTGATAACATTCTCAATTTTTATACGATGTTGATTTAAACCATGAGAATTTTCATTCCTCGACATCACATTATGCAGGTCTGGCCACTTTGTGTCAGCTTCACTCAAAGTAAAAAATAGAGTTGGACAACCGAATTGAGTAATCATGTGAGTAAGTTCAGTATGACACTTTGTCCAATAGGCTCTTATTCCTCTGAGTGAAGAACCAAAACGCATAAGGTGCTCAGCCAATTTATTATCAAGTAAATATGTGAGTTGTTCACACAATGCTTCTACTGTTGTTGGGGAGTTATCATGTATATTTTTCTTTACAAAAACCACAACAGTTGTTTGGCTTCGATGTCTCATTATCATATTGAATAAGAAGTATCAAAAGTGAGGATGGCTTCCAAATCTCTGATCAAAGTATTTGAGCAGATGTAATCCATATTCATGAAGTTGAATGTTACAAATATGTGGATGCAACCAATCAACTTCACCAGTGGGGAATAATGTGGGGAATGCCATGTCTAATAACCCTTGAGTATTATATTCATTGATCGGAGATGAACCAATATCTGGCCAATCGACCGATTGAATAGGTGAAGACTCAAAATTTTCAATAAATGTTCTTATTTCTTCGATTTCTCTACGTTCATTGGGTAGGAGAGCAACAAAAGATGAAGGATGAGAGTGGAAATGGTCAGTGGGAAACCCTTGAATGCCATCAACAGTGTGATTTGTTTCTTCAATATCACAATCAACAAATTTAAGCCTAGTTGACACATCTGTTGGGTTTTCGGGGAGAGAAGCAGCTGAGTTCATGTCAATTTGAACATCTTGATCAAATTTATCCATTTGAATTTTGTAATACAATGCATTCATCACCTGTGATCTCTTGACATAACATTTATAATATTTAGATTGGGCATCACATCTCCTAGCAATTAGGAAGTCAAGATCTTGAACACATCGTGGAAGATTTCTAGCAATGACAGAAATATCTCGAGGAAAGATAATTGTGTGGCTGCTATATTTGTATTTCCCACCACGAGAATGTGTCACTTGCAATATAGGATTGACACGTGCTATGATCATCTCTTCAACTTGGGTAAGTACTTTTAGAACACGAGGTTGCTCACCAGGATCCATGTGATTCCATCGAGAAAAACGATGGGAACCTCTCTCTTGCTTACACCTTTTACAAATAGGTCCTTCATACCCCCTCACAACTTGGATTCCAGGATACGATTCTTGGAAAACATGGCACATTTGGGCAATGGAGATGTTATCTATCTTCACTAGAAAAGATTTGTGTATTGCAATCATGTTGGGATGAAATTGTATATGTCCTCTTGGCAAGGGACCTTGTTCAACACCAATGGGAAGAGTAAAATTACCTCAAAAATCAACTTTATCTTCAATAATGTTAGAGGGCCCACCCAAATTTGCAACAAGCGTATTGGGCCTGGGACTTCCAACATTTATTTCCTTTAAATTCATGGATTGCATTTCTCTAGCCTGATTTCATTGAATGGTGTCCTGGTCACAAAATAATAAAAAATTTAATGTCAAGCTAAGTGTAAAAAATGAGGAGTATAAATGTATAAATGAAAACCAAATCAAATACATACAAAATCAACATTTGTTCTCCAATTAGATGGTCCAGGAAGATTTGAAGGCAGGTTATGAGATGGTTCTCTTTGAATTCTAACATCATCAGCTTCAAGATGTACAAAGTTCATTTCGATACCTATATTCGAATGAAAATTTTCCTGAGAGAACAAAAAAAATATAGTTAAAGCCATCAATTGTTAGAAAGAATTGCTAGTATAGTCATAATGAATGAGGGTTCAAATACCTTTGTTGTTCCAAGTGAGATAGTATGTGGGATGATTGATTTTTTTGGTGGTGCGACATGTTCTTCAAAATGAGGGTTGTGATAGGAAGAACCAATGTTAGTAGCAAGAGTTTGTAAATTTTCTAGCAAACGGGCAAACACGTGATGAACAGGAACTTCAGTAACTCTAGCCTGCATGTTTTATGTCATTGCTCCATGCTCTAAAATTGCACTTCCATTTCTTGAAGTATGTAGGTTGTCATTCGTTTGTAGCCTATGTACATGATTATCTTCCATAATACGAGAAGTTTCTCAGATAAAACGAATGTTGTTAGAAGATTGTGGAATAAAAGAAACTTAAGGATTATGAAAAGATTTTGGGAATGAAACATTGATGGGAAATGTTATTTGCATGATATCATCCAAACTGCGATACTTACGGCTAATGGGAAAATCAATTTCGGGACTACTATCCCTCGTCCTTCTACGATATAGAAGTCTTCTACGTTCATTTATTCCATCTTTGTTTTGTTGATACTGTAAACGACGAATTTCATTAGCCCTGTCACGTGATGCGGGTGATCTATTGCATTTGGTAGAATGCTTACTTGTGTTTTCGGTGGACATTTATACAACTACATACAAATAAAAACATATTGTTAACATTATCAAATGGAATAAAATTCATAAGAAAAATTCCAACAATTATATAACCCTAACAAGTGTAGTACAATAAAGATTTAAATTTATATGCAAATTTGAATCGAAAATCAATTAAAGTATAAATTAAAATGGTATGCAGATTTACTTTAGAAAAATATCTAAAAGCGTATAATCAAAATATATAAATTTCAAAAAGAAAATTCAAATAACATAAATAACATGTTAGAACCGTATATATAATTCCAATGAACGTAATTTATTAAAGAGAGAAAAAATTATTTAAAGTATATAGTATGAATAGTTTAAGAGATGCCACAAATCCTATTAGATCCTTCATCAATCCCCAATGATGGAATGTCATTAACAGAGTCCATATTTGGAATAAGTGGAAAAGCATTTCCGCTTTCAATTAGATCATTGAAATTCTCAATCTTAGGAAAGTGGAACCCATATCTTTGTTCATTGGATACATTATTGATAGTAGTAGACATACCTAACCCAGTCATCAAATTATAGAATAGGAAGGGAACGTCCTTGTAATTGCACATAAGGAGTGTCTCATGCAATGTTCGAAATGGAAGATAACCAGGACATTTCTTATTTATATATGTAGAAATGTTTTGCAATAAAGTCCATTTGAATCCCCAATCATCCTCAAAATATCCTATTCTTCATTCTGAATCGGCTTGACCAAACTGGAAATTTTCAACTTCTTCAATAGACCAAACAGAGATTGAACCATCATTGATGAGACATATCAGTTTGTTATTATATAATGCTAATGAAATACATCGTATGTCTGTGATGGGAACAAATGAAAAACCCCATTCATTTTTGCCAACATCAAACCAATAGATTGTGTATCCATAGCGAGGGTAATCTTCATAATCTTTGTCTAAATACAACCAGAACAATTTACTCTTATAGAACACTACATCCTTAGGGGGTGTAGTGCCACCATACGGAAGTTTTGTCCTTCGCCACACCCTATCAAAGCTGATGCAAATGTAAAACTTTGACTGCATTCTTTTATAAACATGTTTCACGAAAATCCAATCATATTTATTGGCACTGACTTTTTCCAGTAGCGAAAAGAAACCCGAGTCTCCAAACGATACACAACAAATATTTTTAAATTCCTTGGTAAATGGATTCATCACAAAATAATTGTTTCAATGGTAGCATTCTGTTGGCAAAGATATCAAAATCATCGATCCAACCGTACACTTAACTCGGTAACTGGAATCAATAAAAGGTACAAGAAAACGAGAAATGTGACCTTTCTGATTAAGGTAATCTCCAAGGAAATAATTTTTCCTATCATGGAAGAAAGGGTTGAGAAAACCAAATTCGTTCATGGAAATTTGATTGCATTCTGACAAGAATTTTTGTCTTTGTAAAACGCCCTTCCACCGTTTACAAACAATTCTAAATTTAATCAACACTGATAAAAGAAGCCATATAAAGACCATTTGCAAAATATCAAATGGAAAAGAACTCCATATGCTGGGATCCATAGTCATTTCAACACTGAAAAAATACAGAATTAATTGGATCATTTAATAAGAAAGACTAAAACATAGAAACATAAACACAATCATAAATTATGACAACGATGAACAAAAAACATTTCTATAAAAAAAAATTGAACCATAGAAGCATTGAGATGAAGATGAAAAGGAAACAAAAAATGCTTTGAACATTAAATTTTGTATGCTTTTGGAAAACCATTATTCATAGAAGGGTAGAATACCTATATGTACATGCATAATTATCCTTAGGAAGTATAAAATAGAGAACCAATATGTGTACACTATATTTACTTGTTCTCTCTATTTATAATCATAAAATATAGTTCTCCTCTGTTTACAATCATAAAATATAGTTTCTAAAACTCGAAAAATACAGTTTATGAAACTGGAAAATTAGATTTTCTCATGCTCTATATATATAGTTTCTGAAACTTGAAAAAAAATAATTTGTCAAGGTAAAAAGATTTTTTAAGCTATTGAAATCCACATATCCTTTTGGTGGATAGTAAAAGAAAAAATATATAGTTTACGATTAATAGAAAACACCCTACAATATATCAAATATTGTTTTAAGATATACTAAATTTAAAGTGATTTAACTGAGTATGTATCATTATCTTTGGTGTTTCAAACAAGCATATATGAAAGGCCTTTTCACGCCTTTGTTTTATCTAATAATCCTCACCCAATGAAGGGAAGTGATTGCAAACACATGGACAATAGTGAGCAGTTAGTGATTACAAACACAATCAATACTAACATCCTTCTTTTCAAAGAACTTACTACCACTTTACTATCCTTTGTGATCACAACTCCATTCAATAGTGGAATCCTACAATTTGGACCCAATTGAACAATGTAAGGAAATATACACACTAAGATTAAGAATCTCTATAGTTGTAGACACACTCCTAACCCCTTAATCCACGCAAGTTGGAGTAGAATCAGTAATGATAACACTCAACTGTAACATAACATGGTTTTTAATTGATTTAATAATGTCAATCAAGGTAATACCCTTCCAATATTTGACCCTTACCTTTCCTCCTACGAGTGTAATTTAAATGAAATAAAATCTTCTAGTTTGTAGTTCTAGTAATGCCAATCTTCCAGTGCATCAAATGTTTTTCATTCTACAATTGAAAATCAATGATACAATTTTTTTGATGATGAAGTTAGGGATACAATTCATAGTGTAAAGGGCTCACAGTTGTCCTACTCACTCCCAATCTAAAAAGTGTTGCATTGGTAATGAAATCCCAAAAAAATTATTATTATTGAAATTAAACAAAGATACAAAATAATCCATATAAATGTTTTAAAAGACAAAAGGAGAAGAGTATTGAATATTTGAGGACCCTGAGAGTTGAGAAAAACCTTGAATTCAAAATGATTCATCAATAATATAAATATTTGAATGAGAAAAGTAGTTCAACATGTTGGAAAATGAGATATATCAAAATGATTATAAGTAATGCATTCTCCAATACATGTGAAATGTATTTATCAATAATAATAAAAAGTTTTATCATTATTCAATCTAATGAATAAATGTTTATCTATTTAAAATTTAATTATTTAATTATTAATGAATAAAAAGTTTTATCATTACTAAATTTGATTATTCAATTTGATGAATATATGTTTATCTACTTAAAATTTAATTATGTTTTAAACTCTATTAATATGTATTGAGTTTTAATCAAAATCAATATAATAGAATAAGTTAGTATGGGTGTAGATGGATGTGTAAATGGAAAGAAATGTAAAACGAAGGTCTCAAACTTGATTTTCACCCCTATTTACCCTTGCCTCAAGCTGAATAATCAAACCATTAAATGCATTATTATCAATTTCAACTTTATATATGATGACTAAAGTATCCACTCCAAACTTTAGATAAATGATAATCTAATACACAGTGTATTTCTAAAAAAAAAACTCAACTAACATCTCCATGCTTTATCAATAACCCTACAACTATTAGTTCTAATGACAATATAATCTTAAAATTATAATTACTGAAATGTAAACCGTAATTTAATGCTACTTTAAATCAAACCATCTATATAAAAAACAACAACATTAAATGCATTACTGTTAGATGTATATTGTTCACCATAAATTTACTATTAGTGTTACCCTAGTACTCATGCCCGGTGAATTTGGATTAGAACTCCAATGGTCATCGCTATCAACCCACACCATTGCGGTGGCACTAATCCCGATCAACCATTGAATACTGGGTAATCATCAGACACACATTTTTCTTCTTTCAGGGATAAGATATATATATATATATATATATATATATATATATATATATAAAACCCCATGATCCTGAGATTGTATATGCAGTGATTATACAGGGTAGCAATGGCAGCTGGTTTATGAGATTGAGCGAGCAATGAGAATTGAATGTGGGTATAGAGAGTGAATATATTTTTCCTTAGATTGCTCATTAGCTAATATATTGATCGGTTTAAACTGATAATGTACTTAGCATTTGGAAACTATAATCACATTTGATTTTTAAATTATAAATTATGAAAAGTTTGAATTTACTCAATTTTATTCTAAACTCATTAAAAATACAACAAATTTAAAAATTTACAGCTATAAAAAAATATATCAAAATAAAATTAATTCTAATACTCGTGGATAGTTCGTCATTGACAATTTATATATATATATATATTTGGGTGGATAGTTTAATATAATTGGGAAAAATTTAGAGAAGTAACAGAGAGAACACAACAGTAAAAGTTATCTGGGATATTATACTTGAACTTGACTATTCATAACAGAGAAATTTTGGCTTAATATGGGTGGATAGTTTAATATATAGCTTAAATTAAATATAGTTTAACCTAAAAGTAATAATATCTTAAATATATAGCTTAAATAAAAACAATAATATTGTAAAAGCAATAATATGATAAAAGTCGCGATTAAAGCAATAATATGATAAAGTCCACGTTAAATTCCAAAGTCCATATTAAAGAAATAATATGATAAAAGTTGAGGTTAAACTATATATATGGTAAAAGTCCATATTAAACTATTGCTAAAGAGCCTACCTCCTCCAATTTAAATTTTATTGCTAGTTTGATTTTTTTAAACTCCTCAAACACTGCGTTTTACATAAACTCCCTTATAAATTACCTTAAACGAGGAGACATAGTTGTAGTATATTAACTTGCAGCAATTATTACTTTGACCTGAGCCAATCGTACAGTAAAAGGTAACTAAAATCAAACTCCTCAAACACTGCGTTTTACATAAACTCCCTTATAAAATACCTTCAACGAGGAGACATAGTTGTACTATATTAACTTGCAGCAATTATTACTTTGACCTGAGCCAATCGTACAGTAAAAGGTAACTAAAATTTTAGTTTTTGAGTTGATATATATTTTTTTTTAAATTCAACAATATATATATTGAACGAAAAAATCTACAATGTCATTATTGGAACAGTGAGAAATTACAATTTCTATAGACTTAACAATTTTAACCAATTTGAATTCAGTAAAGACAAGTTTAAAAAAAGTCAGCCTTGTTTTCAGCCTAATAGCCATCGAAATCAGAGATTTTTTCCAGTGACTAAACTACCTTTACCAAAAGTCAGTTTTCTAGTCGTGGAGAGGTCTTTTTGTGCACTCAAATGGTCGATTGACATCTACATATCCTAAGATTTCCAGTGGTGCATTCATATTTTCATTTCGAGCTTGGGAAGGCAATCACAAGTCCCCCGCAAGATGAGGTTTGTTTTAAAAAATGTGGCATTTTTTACTATGCTGAGTCATCATTTTCAAATGATGATTCTGAGGGACTGGAATATCATTTTGAGAAACGATCGGAGGTTTTTGTGACTAACACATCATAGATCAATAATGTCTCTCGGGTTTCCTACAGGTGTCACATATTGGGAGAATCAAATCCATCTCCAAGCCCCAATTTTCGGATTTCATATTTTCCTATTTTGACACATGTTTGTAAAATGCAGATCTGGGGCAAATGGAAATGGATCTCAGGGAACTGAAAGAGGTTTTTTCTTAGAACAAAAATATGAACAAAAGTCTCTTTCATTTTATATACATCTATCATGATTCGAGAGATACAAAACCATAACCACATCCACAGTTTTAAACAATTTGGTCCGTTTTCTAATGGAAGAAAGGTTCCGAAATTGTTGGTAACTTTTGTTGTCTTTTGGGAGGATTTTGACCTCAATACCTAAATGAGATATTGATTCATTTCTAGAGGGATTTCTTTGTAATTCGAATCGTTTTTTAGTTATTCGAAAGGGGGAAAAAGACTTACATTATTGTATCTTCTTGAAGAAGAAAAAGTGGGGGGAGGGAAGACACACTCCTGGGCTGTAGCTTTCATTTTCAATTTAATAAAATATTGCAGAAGCATGTTTTATCCATATCAGAGATTCTTGTGATGTTGCTTGCAGAGTTTGTCCATTTTCATAGTTTCAATATCACTCCATCTATCTTTTCTTCTCGATTTGTAACTATTTTGTAATAGAATTCATCCTCTGTTAGATGTTCTGTTGCAGACTGGTTATAAGTTGTTTCTTCCAGAGATCAAGGTTCAGAATTCATCCTCTGTTAGATTCTCTATCCCAACCATCTTTTTCCGCTGATTTATGCTTGGAATTCACTCATCACTAAGTGCTCCTTGTTTATTGATATCTTTTCTCTTTATTCTGCTGCCATACTTTTATAAATCCTTCTCTTTGTAATCATATTCTACCTTGCCTCTGTTCCATGAATTTCCATTGCTAAAACACTTTTATTATTTACTTGATTATTTGACTCCATGCCCAATGGACTACCACCCGGTCCAACCCATCATCCCTAAAAACCTCAAAACTGTTTGTTACCCACATATCTGCCCGTTGTTAAGCTTATTGGATATCCTATCGTGACATATATTCGAGATATCCCTCTCGGGTTGAAATGGGCAGCTTCTAATCAAAAGTGATTTGTGGTTATCTTGGAATTTACTTGCATGCAACTCAAATCAAGTTCAGAGTGATAACTTATTTTTTCATTTAAAATTTGTTAAGTCTTGGCTCAATTACAGCCCAGAGTCGACTCTTGCGACAACACATACAATTAGAGATACATGTTCATCTTAGGCTAATCTAGCCATTTTACAACATAGGACCATGATCATATTTTTTTCATCATTAACAAACACTTTATCAATTAGGACTTTAATATTTGTGGATATATAGTTAATCTTAAATTAAAATTATTATAAAGCATGGTACTATTTAATATTACCTTTTACTTGTTTCTTTACTCTTCATTTATTTTCTTCTAACTCATTCAATTTCTCTTCATCCATTCTTCTTTGGTAGAACAAATTTTCTTCCTTCTCTTTGTCTCTTTTCTTTTATCTCTTGCTCCATTTGTTCATACCTAAGTGCCTATCTTTTTTCATCACTTGCCAAGATCTTATTTTTCATCTTTCTTTTGATATGTCATATCTATCAAATTTTCTTATTTTTTTTTGTTCATGTTTACAAGTCCATCTTCTTTAATTTTCTTTCACCCTCATCTTTTGTCTTATATCATTCTTTGTATTCTTTCTTTTATTATCATCTTCTTGCATAATTATTCATGTAAATCTCCCACTAAACTTATTTCTTGTAAAAGAGAGTCTCTATCTATCTAACAAAATATCTACGACAAACTTAATTGATACACCAATATCATAATTTGACAAAACTTAAACTTACCTTAACGAAAGCTTTATTTAACACATTACTAAAATTTTGTTATATAACCAAATCTTTATCACATTACTAAAACTTTATTATATAACCAAAATATTTTAACTTTCTCATGACTTACGAACTCTTACTATCTCTTGGATTCACTACAATGTCCTGAATAACCTCACTAACCTCTACGACCAACTATGGTGACATAAACTTTGTCTTCCTCTATTAAAAAAAAATCTCGTTGCCCAACTGACTGCCTTTATTTTTTTTGTCATTGTGCAAAAACTTTTAATAAAGAGTGTCAATATTTATAGCTTCACGTGGAATAAATTTCATGAGTAAACAACAAATATACCTTGAAATATTGTGCATTGCTTGTATCATACAAGTGGGTTGTTGGTTGATGAGAGAATCGTATATTTTTCGCTGCGATTCCTTTGCACAAGTGTGCACATCTGCTCCTCCTCTGGTAACATCGTTACATTCTTAACTCTAAAACCAATCCGACGCCCCCATTATTTAATGAACAGTCCAACTAAACCGTCTTGCATTCTGCCATTAATAACAATTTCAAAGTTTCTTCTTAACAATTTTGTGAAGCTCTTGATGTGTACCGAATTACACTGAGACATGTTGTCGTTGGTAGCCGGCCTAGGGTTCTTAGACACCATCTGCAGATTCACCAAGTATAAGCAACACAGTAGACATTAGAATTGTTTGATGACATGCTTAAAAATAATTAAAGCAACCATCCTCCTATTCTATGCAACCTGGTTGAGCGATCTGGGTTGAAGAACCTACCCTCCTTCTCATCTAATGCGGGAAGAGAGTTTACCTTTCCATAAGTAGAAAAGTGTAGATCAGTTGGTTTGTGTGGGGTTTAGTTCCCATGGTATTACTAGTTTAAATTTCATGGAGAGATGTTAAGACATGGTAACAACATTTTATTCATAAACAGATCGTTCTTCCATCCAATATTGGAACTGACTCCTGCACTTTTCTTAATCAATTATGTAGAATTTCTTAAAATTTCTTACACAATTCCATAAAATTAGAAAAATTATGATTAACTAGTAAAACATACACATTCAATTTTTGTATTTTTCATTTTTCTTTATTATATCTTTAGGTACCACATCTTTGACATATTTTCCTGTGGTAATTGTATCCTTAGCACCAAAGGAAAGGTTGCACATTCCAAATTTGACACCTCTATAAAACACATCTGGTGGACCATGCCATGGCCCATTAACTTTACACAGTGGCAGGATAGCTTTCGTCTACTAGATCCCACTCGCTCTCGCTCTCGCTCATGATCTGCCCCTTCTACAACAATCTCATCTAATCAATCTGAGTGATCTCTTTTCTGCGCAACAATGTATCCTCTCCATAAAAAATTTAAAAAATCCTTATCCTAAATCTTTCAAGAGATCTTTCATCCGTAGCTTCTATAATTAATCTACATTATTACAAAACCGTCATATAATTTAAACTGTATATATAACCCTTCAAAATAAAGTGAAAACCTTCCACCTATAAATGTCAAAATCTCATAGTATCTCTCACTCGTGCATTGAGGTATTCCTTCAACCTCAAAATCCCAAAACCATCATATACTTTAAACCTTATTCATAATTCACCCATGGAAGTTAATCCTTCAAAATACAGTGAAAACCTTCAGCCTACAAATCTCAAAATCTCATCGTATCGCTCACTCGTGCGTTCACTAAATCGTTTAAAATAAAGTGAAAACCTTCAACCTCAAAGTCTCATCGGATCGCTCCCTCGTGCGTTGACGTCATAACATATTTTTTGGCGGCCGACCACTTCCACCAAAGTAAAACGTGTGGTCTGAGCACGAAAACCAAGGTCGATCCTTTTTTCATTTAAAGATCATCATAGAGGCTACTTCTTGTCTCTCTTACTCATCTCGGCTG
>ML792885.1:0-16762 GCA_009831015.1 Picea engelmannii | reverse complement strand
CAACCAATCACTTATTCAATTTCTATCCAAATGCAACCCAACGTCCCACCACCACGGCGAGGGCCATGGATTGCCTCTAATCTCCACACGTCTAGTACTGTTGCTTGGCCTTCATTTCCCAAAAATGCTCTCACTAAAACAATAAAGAGCCTGGCCAACGAAATCTCTCAGCGTCCAAGGCTGTAGCCACGGCTAGAGTGTCCTTTCGCTACAGTAACACTGTCATGGTGGAAACTCCTTTCGAAAAACAATGGATGGTGCTGGACAGAGGCAGCGAGCTCTCCTGGCTCCACTGCGTTCACAAGGCCTCGAATACCCCTCCATTCAATCCCACGCTCTCGCCTTCCTACAAAGCAGTACTCTGCAACTCCCCTGTCTTCAGTAAAATTAATCCCCTATCTTCACTAAAATATAGTAACTATATAAGTATAATAGTAACTATATTAGCAGAGCCGCAAAGTGGTTGGTGTTGCGGTTGGTGAAAGCTGGACGGACAACACTCTGGTGAATTGAAATGCACAGACAGCTGAAACGCACATAGAGCAATAAAATCCAAAAGTTAGTCTTAAATGTAGTAATTCCAAAGGTTAATCAGTTAAATGTGGCAATCATATGGTGGTACAGTAATTTCTTAATATGATTAGGTAAATGTTAAAAAGTAAACAGGTTAACTGATGCATTCAAAAATACAAGGAAGTTATGAAGAGTAAATCACATTCATTGATTTGAGAGGACGACTAAGAATATTCCAGCATTTTCAATTGTTAACCATCAGATTAGAATTTTAGATTAAAAGATGATTAATTGTGCCCATCTCCAATAGATATATGCCTTTCTGCGTAATAATATTATATGAGTATAATAGTAACGGCTTGGCTAAACGTTCTATCTTTTGGTTTTTTTGGTTAGAACCATGTAAATTTGGACAAAATCGTTATTTTCTGTTGTTTAATTTTTTTTTCTTAATGCATACGTAGATTAGGGCACTAGGATTATACAAATTTAGCCACTCAAATTTGCAAATCCAACCATTCATCACCAAATTTTGGGCAAAATCAAACCAAAAAAATTGCACGAAAACAGCCAAAAAGTAGAAAGTTTAGACTACTGCTAATACTAATAGTAACTATATAAGTATAAATGATAACCTTCATATAATTGGATTGAAAAAGTAAAATTAATAAACCATTAATATATTTAAAATTATAAATGTGTAAATTTATTATTATATTATTTAGTTTTAAAATTAAAATATTATATGCTAATGAGTATATTGTAATGTATTATTAATGTAATATGACATTCCTAAAATATTAATATCAATATATTAATGTAGAAAATAATGGATTAATAAATTATTATTAATTAATCCATTAATATTTATATATAAATAAATAAATAAAGTATAAAAGTACATGAATATATTAAAGTAATAAAGTATTAATACTATATTAATGGTTACGAATGTGTTTTTTTTAAGAGATCACATGTTGAAATCCAGAAGGGGGTAGAGTATGTATATCTCTCTAGACTTTACTAGTAAAAATATATTATTATTATTATTATAATAAAGTATTTATAGATTAATAATGTATTAATACATTGGTGTACTAAAATAATAATGTAATGTATTTATATATAATGTAAATAATGTAATTAATAATGTTAAAGTAATAATGTAACATGTATTATTAATTAATACATTGCCAAAGTAGCATTTTAATTAATACATTCTTAAGAGGTCATATGTTCAAATCCATAGGAGGTAGGGTATGCATATCTCCTTAGACTTTACAAGTAAATTGGGGGAGGCCTCATACAAAAAGGATTATTATTATTATTATTATTATTATTTAGTAATACACTAACAAAGTAATAATAAACTAATACATTATTAAAGTATTAATACAATAATTAAGAATTAGTACATCAAAGATGTGTTAAACTATTATTATTACATTAATACATTAAAGTAATAGTATTAATAGTAGAGTAATAAAGTAAAAATACATTAATAATTTACATTATTACATGACTACCATGACCATGGTTGAAAGTGATAGAAGATGGTTGTTGATTATGGTAGACCATAGTTGTCCATGATGAGCACCATGCTTAAATGTGGTTTACATGGGTTGACCATGACCATGGTTAACTATAGTTGTCCATGACAAGCACCATGCTTAAATGTGGTTGACCTGGGTTGATCATGACCATGGTTAAATATGGTTGACCACGAGCATGGTGGACCATGACCATCCTTAAATTTTGTAGCCTTGGTTGACTTTCGGTTGAGCATGAGCATGAGCATGACCATGGTTGACAATGGCTCAGCATGAGCATGACCGTGGTTGACTATTGTTTGACCATTTTTGACAATGGTTAACCATGGTTGATAGTTGTTGTCCATGACAATGACCATGACCATGGTTAATTTTGGTAGACCTTCCTTGACTTTGGTTTACTATGGTTGACTATGGTTGACCTTGTTGAGCATGACCTTCACTATGGTTGACCTTTGTTGACCAAGACCATGGTTAATTGTGGTTGACCATGGTTGAATTTTTTTTTCCATATTTGACCATAGTTGACTTTAACCATAGTCATTGGTGATGGTTGACCTTAACCATGACTATTCTTGAGCATGACCTCGACTATGGTTGACTATTAATTAATACATTCCTAAGAGGTAACATGTTCAAATCCAGAGGGGGGTAGGGTATGTATACCTTCTTAGTAAAATCGTTGAGCGGAGGAGGTCTCATACACCAATTTGGTGTCTGGCTTGGCCTTGACCCTAAAAATATGTTATTACTATTACTATTTAGTAATACACTAACAAGGTAATAATAAAGTAATACATTATTAAAGTATTAATACAATAATAAAGAATTAATACAATACTAAAGAATTAGTACATTAAAAATGTATTAAACTAATAATATTACATTAACACATTAAAGTAATAGTATTAATAGTACAATAATAAAGTAAAAATATATTAATAATTTACATTATTATATAACTACCATAACCATGACCATGACCATGGTTGACAGTGATAGAAGATGGTTGGTTGATTATGGTATACAATAGTTGTCCATGACAAGCACCGTGCTTAAATGTGGTTGACTTGGGTTGATGATGACCATGGTTAAATATGGTTAATGATAGTTGTCCATGACGAGCACCATGCTTAAATGTGGTTGACCTGGGTTGACCATGACCATGTTTAAATATGGTTGACCACAAGCATGGTTGACCATGACCATGGTTAACTTTGGTAGACCACAAGCATGGTTGACCATGACCATGGTTAACTTTGGTAGACCTTTGTTGACTTTGGTTTATTATGGTTGACCATGGATGAGCATGACCATGACCATGGTTGACTATGGTTTAACCATGGTTGAAAATGGCTGAGCATGAATTTTATTAATTATCATTGAATATGGTTGACCATGGTTGCACATGACCATGACCATGGTTTAATTTGGTTAACATTGACCATGGATGACTATGGTTGACCATGTTGACAATAGTTAACCATGGTATATATTTTTTGTCCATAACATTAACTAGGACCATGGTTAAGTTTGTTAGACCCCAGTTGGCTTTGGTTTACTATGGTTTTGGCCATGGTTGATTGTGGTTGACCATGGTTGACAAAGGTTAACCATACTTGACAGTTTTCCATAGATGATCATGATTCTCTATGACCATCGTTGACCATGACTATGGATGACATTCATCATGTTTCATCTTAACTTCCACTATGGTTCACCATTACCTTAACTATTGTCGAACATGACCAAGAGTATGGATTATTATGGTTGATTATGGATTTTCATGGTTGACTATGATTAAACATGGTTGAGATTGACATGGACCAAATTTGAGTATGGTTGATCATAGTTGGCCTTCACCATGGTTGACTATGGTTGACCATGCCCATGGTAGACTATGGTTGACGGGGGTTGACTATCGTTAACCATGCCCATAGTTGACCTTCATAGACCATGTGGAGCTCATTATGGTGGACCATGTTGATTATGTTTAACAATAGTTGACCATCTCACTATCGCATTCCAATGTTGAACAAGTTTTTTTTGTCACATTGTAACATCGGGTTTTGGGTTATCACATTGTAACATAGGGTTTTGGTTGTCACATGACATCGTAAGGTTATGGTCATCATATTGCGACATAAGGTTTTGTTTGTCACATGACATCATAAGGTTATGGTCATCACATTGCGACGTAGGGTTTTTTTTGTCACATAATGGTGTCATATTAGGTTTGTCACATTCCTATAGTGAGTTATGTTTGTCACATTGGGAGTCGGGAAATATTTATCTTATTGCATTGTTGGGCTATGTTTGTCACCTTGCAACATTGTGTTGTGTACAACACATTGCAACAATGGTTTATGTTCATCACATTGTGATGTTTGGAAATGTTTCTCACATTGTGACATAAAGATATGTGGGTCACATTGCAACATGAGGATATGTTTGTCACACCACAATGACATAGCTATGGTTGTCACATTGCATGACATTACTATGTTTTTCAGAATGCAACATTACTGTGTTCATTACATTGCAACATTCATATGTTCATCACACTGCAACATTACTATCATGATCACGTTGGAACGTCCAGTTTTGTTTGTCAGATTGTAACATTGGGTTATGTGTGTCACATGACAAGGTTGGTTTGTGTTCGACACATTACGAAATGGAGGTTTTGGCCAAGTTTAAAAATTAAAATTCCTAATGAAGTGTTTCATTGTCACAAAGATAGGAAATTTGAACTAATGTGGCATATTACATAGAAGGAAACTTAGAATCATACTTGTTGTAAGCATATAAATAGCAATTCTTCTTGAACTTTAGAGCTGATGATTTTTACTTGTTCTAAACACATTGATAGAAAATGATCTTGAAATTTGTACAGGATGAATTATACTTTATAGTAAATCTACTTTATTTATACCAGATCTAAGGACATTGATAGAAAATCATTTAATAATTTATACTTGTTATAAGAACATTGATAGCAAATCATCTCGAACTTTGTAAATGATGAATTATACTTGTTCTAAGGACATTGATAACAAATTTACTTGATTTATATGTTACAAATGATGATTTGTATTTGTTCTAAGAAAATTTCTAAGAAATCAACATGTTTTATACTTTGCACATGATGATTTATACTCATTCTAAAGACATTGATCGAAAATCATCTTGAAATTTGCAGATAATGATTTATTATTGTTATAACGACATTTAAGTACACCACAGATGGATAATAAAATGTATACATTGAACCATAATACAAATTATGACCATTATACATCCATATATAATTTTTATATATTTTTTATTGATTTTATTTGTAATGAGTGGAAGAAGTAACAAAACAAATCTCCCACCCATAGAAAATTTTCATTAAAATCTATATACTTAAAAGAATAAATTCCACGCAATCCTTCAACCATATTTTCAAAGCATTAAAATAAACCTAATTATTATGCTCATTTATATAACCATACCAATTACACGAACTAGTAAATGCATCTGCGATCCTATGCATCATGGATACTATGAGTGTACATATGAAAAGCGTGAACCCAATACAAACAAATAATATATATAGAAATAAATAATTAGGTAGAATACTATGATGGTGCAAACTCTTACTTTGTCTTCATTCTTAATTCAAATATACATGACGAGCTTTATCGACTATTGTGTTGTTTGTGGTTTGTCTTTAGAAGCTTTTTCCATAAATATGATGATAGCATGGTCTTGCTTTCAACTTTTCCCACTATTTTTTTTAGAATTTGTTCTCACATGTGATCATGGTTTGTTGTTTGTGGTTTGTCTTTAGAAGCTTTTTCCATAAATATGATGATAGCATGGTCTTGCTTTCAACTTTTCCCACTATTTTTTTTTAGAATTTGTTCTCACATGTGATCATGGTTTGTCTTTAAAAGCTTTTTCCATAAATATGATGATAATAGGGTATTGCTTTCAACTTTTCCCACTATTTTTTTAGAATTTGTTCTCACATGTGATCAGCCCGTGGTGGTAATGACAGTACAAACAGAAGCATTGCACTCATCTATTCAAGCCATTTGTAAATTCTTATATGTCTTTTTACCAAAAGTCAATGAAACACATTTGATGAATGTTCAATCATGGTACATTCTCTATGAGCATATCACATGGCCACTCTGAAACTATCTCTTCTTTCAAGAGTCCTAGTTTTTCCAAGGAGAAAAATATAGAGATACAATATATTTGAATCTCAAGTATACATTGTACAATGAGCATTGAACAACAATGTCATTAATCTTTACACATTCCAATGGTTAATTTATTTTCACATCATTTTCAGTATACGAATGCCTTCTTCGATGTATTTATTAACACAAATAGATATAGGATAGAGATTTGTCTCTTCCCCTCTCAACATCCTATCTCCAGGCCTACAACATTTTTAATACTGCAAAATGATTATTTGGTTTTCATTGTCTGGCCACTTCTCGATACCTTATAGAACTGCAGCTTTTTGTTTCCAAATCATATCGAAACATGATAAAATTGATAAAATATTTGATTTTTATTGTCTGACCCCACGTCGAGACATTATAGAATTGCAGATTTTTGTTTTCAAATCAATCGAAACATGATAATTTTTCTCCTTTTGCTGATGAGAAAAAGAAAATATTTATTCATGGCTCAGTGATGACAAAACAACAACTACAGAAATACTAACATACCACAAAATTTTAATGTTTTTAATGGCACTTTACGTCATTTTTGTACCAGGATTGATCTACCTTGTCATTAGGGTTTTATATCTAGACCACCTACTCGTGTCGTGTTACCCTGTAATGCCACCTACGCGGCATATGAGAGGTTCGAGTCTGCAAGGTAGGTCACAGTATGCAGAAACTGTCCATACAGAATAAGGTGACGGCGCTTTAGAAGCGAGAAAGAGAAAGGTTGTTTCCCAATACCCATCACAATAATGTGGAAATCCTGTGAGTATAATTAATAACAATCATTTTATAAAAATGGTTGATATAAGCAGATTGGCACCATTTTTCACATTTCCAAACTAATGGTGTTGATCGGCTTATATCAACCACTTTTATAAAGTGGTAGCTTATAATAACCAATGTAAGTGGTTGTTGATAGAACAATATACAACCACTTTTATAAAGTGGTTGTTGCTAACGACTATCAATGTAAAAATATCTATCCTCTTATCCAATGTAAGTGGTTATTGATAAAACTTATTCTGGTGTATATTTTTACATTTAATATATAAATTAAAGTATTAATTTGCATTAATATATAAAGTAAGATATTAAATAAGTGATATATTAATGTATAATGTAAGTTATTAATTAATTAATATATTTATACAATATTAATTAATACATGGATAAAGTATTAATACAACAAAAAAATAATATATTAATAATACATTAGTACAAGAATAATGTATAAAAAATACATTAAATGCATTAATAAAAACAATATTAAAGTATTAATACATTAAAACATTAATAAAGTACTGATTTACATTAATGTAACTTCTTAATTAATTGATACATTAATAATGTTACATTGTATAAATTAATTAATACATTACTAAAGTATAAATAAAAAAGTAATACATAAATAATACATTATTAAAGTAATAATACATTAATAAATACAATAATCTTATAGTAGGAACAACCACTTTGTTGTAAAAAGTGGTTGATATACATTAAAAAGTGGTTGTTACTATATCAACCACTTTTAGTAACACATTAATGTCGTTGATAAAAAGTGGTTGGTTTAGTATCAATGTGGTTGATAAAAAGTTATTGTTATTATATTAATGTGGTTGTCCTAAAGTGGTTGTTGCTATAAACCACTTTTAAAAAGTGGTTGATAAAAAGTGGTTGGTATTGATATAGTGGTTGCAATGTAGAATGTGGTCTAGTGTCATATCGACGTATATGGTTAAAAAGTGGTTGTTACTATATCAACCACTTTTATAAATACATTAACGTAACTTATTAACTAATTGATACATTAATAATGTTACATTGTATAAATTAATTAATACATTGCTAAAGTATAAATAAAAAAAGTAATACATAAATAATACATTATTAAAGTATCAATACCTTAATAAATACAATATTAATGTAGTAATACATTATTAAAGTATTAATAAATTAATAGATTAATTGACAATGGTCATGGTTGACTATGGTTGACCATGAACATTGTTTCTTATGGATGACCATGACCATGGTTAACTTTGGTAGACCTTGGCTGACTTTGGAAAGGAAAGGTTGACTATAATTGACATGGTTAATTACGGTTGACCATGACCTAGCTTGACTATGACCATCGATCCTTATGGTTGATCATGACCATGGTTAATTGTGGTTGACCTTCGATTACCATGATCATGGTTAATTATGGCTCACCATGGCCATGGGTAACTTCCGTAGACCTTCGCCATGGTTAACTACCGTAGACCTTCACTATAGTTGACCTTGGTTAATCATGACCATGATTGACTGTTGTTGACCATGTTTGACAATGGTTAACTATGTTTGGTAGTTATTGTCCATAGGTGACTATGACTAGCCATGGCCATGGTTGAACAAGACTATGGATGAAATTCATATAATGAAATTTTGAGTTGTTTGTCACATTATGACTACATGATATTTGCATAACATTGCGACAACAGGAAATTAACATTGCGACAACACAAAATTGTTCATCACATTATGACGAGAGGATATTTACATCACATTGCGACGACGAAAATATGTTCATTACATTGTGCTGATGAGTCTATGTTTGTCACAACCACTATGAGAGGACATTTAAGTAAAAAGTGGCCATGTGATTAACACAAATGTTCCATGTTCACGGTATGTCATATGGCTATGTGATGAACATAAACTTCATATTTTCATCACATTCCGATGATGAGGATATGTTCATGACATTGCGACGATGAGGCTATGTTTGTCACATTGTGACAATATGGTTATTTTCATCACATTGTAATGGAGGGGCTAAGTTCGTCACATTGCGACAAAACGATATTTGTAGCACATTATGGTGACAGAATATTTGTGTCACCTTGCGATGACGGGGCTATGTTAATCTCATTGCGACGACAAGATATTGTTTTTCACATATTCATAATGATGGGGCTATTGAATGGGGCTATGTACATCACATTGCGATGATAGAACATTTGAATAAAAAGTGGCGATGGGATGGACATAAATGTCATATGTTCATCGTATGTTGTATGGATATGTAATGAACATAAATGTCATACATTCATCACATTGTGACGAAGGGACATTTATTTTGACAATGGGGCTATGTTCATCACATTGCGACAACACAAAATTGTTTGTCAAATTATAATGAGAGGATATTTATGTCACATTGACGAGAGGATATTTACGTCACATTGCAATGACGAAAATATGTTCATTACATTGTGATGATGAGGCTATGTTCGTCACAACCACTACGAGAGGACATTTAAGTAAAAAGTGGCTATGTGATTAACATAAATGTTCCATGTTCATGGTATGTCATATGGCTATGTGATGAAAATAAACTTCATATTTTCATCACATTTTGATGATGAGGATATGTTCATGACATTGCGATGATGAGGCTATGTTTGTCACATTGTGACAATATGGTTATTTTTCGTCACATTGTAATGGAGGGGCTAAGTTCGCTACATTGTGACAAAAGGATATTTGTAGCACATTATGGTGATAGAATATTTGCGTCACCTTGCGGTGACGGGGCTATGTTAATCACATTGCAACGATAAGATATTGTTTCTCACATATTGAGAACGATGGGGCTATTGAATGGGGCTATGTACATCACATTGCAACAATAGAACATTTGAATAAAAAGTGTCTACGGGATGAACATAAATGTCATATGTTCATCGTATGTTCTATGGATATGTAATGAACATAAATGTCATATGTTCATCGTATGTTGTATGGATATGTAATGAACATAAATGTCATACGTTCATCACATTGTGACAAAGGGACATTTATTTTGACAACGGGTCTATGTTCATCACATTGCGACAACACGAAATTGTTCGTCACATTATGACAAGAGGATATTTACGTCACATTGTGATGACACAGATATGTTTATTACATTGACACGATGAGGCTATGTTCATCACATTACGATAATATGGTTATGTTCATCGGATTGTGACAATGAGGCTATGTTCGTAACATTGTGACAATATGGTTATGTTCGTCACATAGCAACAAAATCGTTATGGCATGGCATGATCATCTATGTGAAGAACATAAATGTCATATGCTCATCACATTGTGATGAAAGAAAAATTATTTTGACAACAAGGATATGTTCATCAAGTTGCAACAATAGGACATTGTTTGTCGCATTATGACAAGAGGATATTTAATTCACATTCTAATGATGAAGATATGTTCATTACATTGCGACGACGAGGGTAAGTTCATGACATTGTCACAATATGGTTATGTTCATCACAATGTCAAGATGAGGATATGTTCATCACATTGCGATAATATTGTTATGCTCATCACATTGCGACAATTTGGTTATGGTGAGGAATGATCATCTATGAACAACAACTATCAAACATGGTTAGCCATTGTCAACCACAATCAACTACATTTAACCATGGTCATGGTCAACCAAGGTAAAATGTAGTTATGTTTGTCACATTGTGAAAATATGGTTATTTTCATCATATAAGGTTATGTTAGTCACTTTGCGACAATATGGTTATGTTCATCACATTGCGATAATATGGTTATGGCCATGCATGATCATCTATGGACAACAAATGTCAAACATGGTTAACCATTGTCAACAGTGGTCAACCATAGTCAACAATGGTCATGGTCAACCAAGGTAAAATGTAGTTATGTTCGTCACATTGTGACAATATGGTTATGTTCGTCACATTGTATGTTTATCATATAAGGCTATGTTCCTCACATTGTGATAACATGGTTATGTTCGTCATAGTGCGACGATGGGGCTATGTTCGTCACATTGCGAGAAAATGATATTTGGATCACATTATAACGAATGGATATTTGCATCACATTGTGATGATGGGGCTATGTTCATAAAAGTGTGACAACATTATATTGTTTCCCACATATTGACAATGTCAGGGCGATGTTCATCACATTGCGACGATGGGACATTTAAGTAAAAAGTGGTTATGTGATGAACATAAATGTTGTATGTTCATCATATGTTGTATGACTATGTGAGGTGATGGAATGAGAAAATGAGCTTCATCAAACTTTTTCTTCATTCTGGTTGATAATATAATTGCCGCAACAAGGTCAACCGTTTCATATTCTTCAATCGTTTCATCTACCATATCATTCATGTTTCATGTTATGGAATCGTTTCATTTTCTAGGCCAACGCGCGGTTGGAGAATGCCATATCTTTAGGCATTCTTTCATGTGTCATGTTATGGAAGAATTTCATTTTCTAGGTCAATCGAAACCTTTCGGCATTCACCAACCACGAGTTTTACCATCTTTTTCGACATTCTCTAGCCACGATTTTTACGATATCTTTCGTTTCATATGTTTCCCCTTGCACAACCGCTAAATAGTTGTTGGGGAATGCCGAAACAATATGAAAATATTTATTGTAATTATGATGTTGTCATAAGTAAATGTGACACAAATGTAAATCTAATACTCTAAAATGATAAAAAGTTAATAATGGAGTAAATTTTTAATTTCAATTAAGTTTGTTAATCATTTTAAAGTGACAATTAGATGGTCATGAATAATTTCTTAATCATATTAAGTAAATGTTAAAAAGTAAACACGTTAACTGAAACTTTTAAAAATGCTAAAAATATTTATGGTTAAAAGATCATTAAATGTGCCCAATGTTTTGATGTAAATATATTATTTTTTAAATATTTACTTACAACTCAGTAATTTTCTGGATTCACATGGTAACTCTAAGTTAAAATTGATCAAATCCACAAAATCTTTATATTATTTTCAAATTATAATTAAAATATAAATTAAATAATACTTAAAATAAAATTAAAATAATATATAGATATATTATTATTTAAATATTTAATTACATTATATCATTCACATGGTAAATCTAAGTTAGAGGGGATCAAACTTCTAAAACATTATATTATTTACAAATTATAATTAAAATATAAATTTTATAATACTTAAAATAAAATTAAATTAAAGTGAAATTAAAATATATTATTATTTAAATATATACATATTATATATATATATATATATATATATATATATATATATATATATAAATTTTATAATATGTAAAATAAAATTAAAACTCCATATTACCTCAATAGATTTTATAATATTTAAAATAAAATAAAAAAACTCCAAATTACCCAAACCCTAATTCACATGAAAGAGGTTGATTTTGAATGTGTAAGCACTTGATATGACATTTATGACACCATCAATAATAACAACAAACACAACATAATAACTCAGATTTAGATGTTGACTTTTAAGTGGAATCGTTAAGCACATAGCAACAACATATGTGCCCCACATCATATGATAATCCCATAATATAAACGTATTATGGTATTACTTAAATTAAACCTATCATATTCTAAATTTATGTATTTAATTACTTAAATTAGTCATATCTATATTTTTCCAAGAATAAGGTTTTTCTTGGTAACAATATTTGTTACGACTCCATTTGTTTTAGTGTTTTAAATGAACAAATATAAACTATATAGGTTTATATGTAAAGGCTTTAAGTAAACCATTCACCTTCGTTTTAGTGTTACTTTTCTTTGCTGGTGTTAAAAAAAATCTCGAATGTTCGAGTTAGGGGATCGATAAGGAGATCCATGATAATATTTTCATGCATTTGACTTCAGATCCCAGATAATAGAATAAAACAGTAAGTAGTGTAACGAGGTGAACAGATTAAACAGACTCAGACTCATTATGAAAAATTACAAACGGGAACAACAATTATAGCAAAACAAAATGAAAATAAAAAACTAAAATTTGAACTATAGAAGATTAGGGCTTGGGGCCGTGCAAGCTTAGGCTTAGGGTATAGTTCAGGGCTAGCTATTTTAGTGCTTTAAATGGACAAATATAAACTTGTAGATTTAAACAAAAAGGCTTTAAGCAAACCCTTCGCCTCAAGGTTCTCACATTAAAACAACATCTGGAATGTTCGAATTAAAGGGCACAGATAATTAAATATATGAGAAATAAACCTAAGTTGATAATCTGCATGTCGAAATTTGGATTGAATTGCATTGTTACAGAAGGATTTCGAGACCCATTAGGTAGAAAATGAGAATTTAATAAAATAAAAAACGTAAACCTTAACAAGCAACAAATCCAAATTGGAGACACAGCGGAATAAAATCTTCTAATTTGGAGAGGACAATATTCTGAAATTAATACTAAAGTGCATACTTTATTTATACAAAACATAATGCATATTGGCTAACAATATTGAGGTAACTGTAAAGCTTATATATTATTATAAATCATAATCTAAATCCATGATAATCTTTTCATGTAGAAAAGCTAAATCCATGATAATTTTCTGATGGTTTGGAGTTCAGATCATGCATAATAAAATATATCCATTGATAGTGTAACGAGGTGGCCAAATAAGTTTGCGCTGAATCCAGAACCCAAAGCATTATGATAATGTGTGAAAATGAAAATGGAACCCGAGTCATTGAAAAATTACAAATGTGAATTAGACTTCATATCTTGCAAATATAATAGATATGTTAGTACTGTAACCAGGTGCCCAATTTTTGCTTTGAATAGAATAGATCTGTTAGTAGTGTAACAGATCTCCTTGTAATAATAGTCTTGAAATTAATACAATACATGAACTAGGTTTTACTGTGTTTTATATAGGGTTATGTTGGTGCTTATGTAGAAGCTGAAACACATTTTATCTGTGTGGCATTACGTTGTTGAACCCTAATCATAGCTTAATACATGATCCTAAGGGATGATGATTTCTACTTTATTGTGTTTTATATATGGTTATTTTTGTATTTATTTGTAACTTGAAATACATTTTATCTGCATTGAACTATTTTGAACATTAATCATTAATACAATACAGGAACCTAGTTATGAGATGGTGATACCTATCAATGTTCACTAACATAATACAGGAACTCAGAGAAAACTAGTTATGAGACGGTGACACCTATCAATGTTCACTAACATAATACAGGAACTTAGAGATAGTTCTGGAATGGTGATCCCTTTTGGCGTTCACCATCCACTATGCTTGTGGATGTGCTAGTATATATATATATATATCCAATACAATTCCATTCATCCACCTTGGCTTATACATGTTTATAAGATGCAACCACTTCCACCCTTATTAAATTTAAATACATTGAAACTACTTCCATCCATCCACCTACGTTTATATGTTGTCTCTGACTTTCCACAAGAAGAAGAAGCTCGAATCCCATCTCTTCTATCCCTGGCGTTTGAACAGAAAACCTAATTGGATGCCCATCCCACCCATAGGAGTCAGCTTTTAATTTAAGCACAAACACCACCTTGTACTCAGTATCTGCACACAAAAGCCTGCAGTCCATTTCTCCCCTGACCTCCAACCAACAAACGTGTAATAACTCCACAATATTGTCGAATCTGAACCCACAATCCATAACAAAATACCATTTTTTAAGGGTTTCCTCCATTTGAATGTAGAAAAACGCTTCTAATGTTTTTGCGGAGTTAAAAAAACAATTTGAAAATAATAATAACTAGATTGATAAAGCCAACTTGGAGTCATCTTGTGGAACCCAAACAAAACCAAACAAAGACAAACTGGAGTCGTCTCACCAAACCCATTGCCAATAATGGTGGTCGTTTACAAACAAACACTGAAATATCAATAGTATGAGCCCTCAGATCATTTTAGCTCAATTAATTCAACATTAAAGCATACCTCAAAACTTTAAATCTTGTTTTGAAACATAAATTTTAAATTCTAAAAAACTACCCAAATACTTTAAATCTTGTTTTGAAACATAAATTAATAGCAGGAGATCCGTGAAGGTAGAGGAATCCAATTGGTAGAGTAATCGAATGCATTTCCACAACACACCATGGGTAGAGGAATCAAGTGCACCATCCTTCCACAACACACACCTGTCATTCTACTCAAATGGAGCCCGACATTCCACGACTACCTTATTATAAGCATAATCAATCGCTAATCTCATAACGTGTCAATCTGATTGTCACTATGTAATGTTTTAATCATATTAGGTAAATGTGAAAAAGTAAACACATAAACATAAGTCTTTATAAATGAGAGGAAGTTAATTTATGAAAATCTAATCCATTGATTAGATACGACGACGAAGAATATGCCAACATATTTCATTGTTGGCCATAGGATTAAAATTTATGATTAAAAGGTTGATTAGTCCATCAATTCCAATAGGGGGGCGCCGATATGCGTAATTAATTTTTTTATGGATTATTTAATTTCATGACCATTGTTATATGTGCTCTATGGAAACCAGCTCATTATGCTTTGTCAGGGAAATATCACAATGATACACACTCATCCACCAAGTGCTTGTTCGTCCCGGTCTCGGTCCCGCCACTGCCATGCACTATTGTTTTCGATTGAGTCAATTTACTTAGATTTGCAATGCAATTGTATTGTGTTATTCATAAATATTACTATTTATATTTATATTTAAATTAAAAACTTTGGTGTTCATTATTATTATTATTATTAATTAAAAAAAAATATTAATTTTAGAATATTTAAAATTGAATATGTAATATGTAGCATTTTTGGTATTATTGTAATTAATTATGATAAAAAATCATCATCATACATTATAATTATTATATAATTTATGGATGAATCTTTCATCATTTATTTTTTAATTTTTTTAAAGAATGATAATCATTTTGGATTCATAATATTTATTTTATTTCATTTATCTAAACCAATATATATTTTTTTCAAGAGTTTAATCTCATTTTACTATTTTACTATTGGACAAAAATTATTTTTTCATTTTATTTTGTATTCAAGATTAATTTTTCATTTTATTTTGTATTCAACTTTTTAAAGATAAAAATCCCCTCGAGTTCAAGCATATTTCAAGTTGTGTTGAGAGTACAGAGCAAGAGCAACAAATGGCTAATTAAAATTGCAAACACAATTGATGAATTTCTTCAAAGTTACTTGATATGGAAGGTGATTACTCACTTGTTAATGCACTTCCACTACTTGCTCCTCAGTCATCTCTACCAAATACTCATTCAACTACTTATGGACCACTTGAGGGAGTGCTACCCTTGTACAAAATATGACTCATGTGACAATTTATCTTTTGGTAAAATTCAATATATTTGATTTATTTACTTTGTAACTAACACACACACTCAAGTCAACCTCTTGTTGCATTATATCAATATCCCATTTGCTCCTATTGTTGGTCTTGTCTCCTTCTACTCTTGCATGGGCTATATCTCCTGCCGTTAATGATATTTCTATGGGTCTAATGCCTATGATTTCCTTCCTAGAGTTAGTGATATAATTTCTCTATTAATGCGAGGGTGGTACGGGGGGGGGGGGGGC
>ML792884.1:222657-233543 GCA_009831015.1 Picea engelmannii | reverse complement strand
AGAAAAATGCTTAACGTGGACACTGACTTCCTTTCAAATCTATCTAAGCCTAATGCATGAGAAGGGAGAATAACAGAAGTACCTTTTAATCAACGTTTGTCCCTGCACGCTCCGAGTTGCGCTCCAATCCTTTTGCTCCTCGCCGAGGTCTGTGGAAAAAACAAGGTACGACCACTTCCTACTCTATTGACATTAGCTTGAAAACAAATCTATCAATAAATGATAAGTTCATGTGGTATCAGACACAAACTAGAAAGAAACAGGCCAAGCGTGTCATATTAATGAGAATGACGACAGCAGTACTTACAATCGTAGATGCGAATGCGACAGCTTCGTCAAGTCCTCTTCGTCCAACCCTTGCCTAAAAGATCCATGACCTGGATAACAACAGCTTCACTGATCACTTCTCTTTGGATGACTATCAGTTTCCTCCAAGATCATAAGTTTCATATGTTCAGTTCTTCCCCCTTTCCACCATCATAGAGCTTGTTTATATAGGTTGGGAGGGGCCTAACCCCTTGAGTTATGTTTAGAACCAGTTAGGAACCATCTCCTTGGATCGGGGATCTTTTGATGAAACCAAGAATTCGAGCACAACTGCCTTCTAATCTCGAATGATCTCCTCCTCATTCAACTCAACGGGCTAACAACTGACCCAGAATAGGGAGCACTCCCCCAAAAGGGGTATCAGAGCGTTATAGCGCTCCTGATGTGCCTTGGGAAAGCGCCAGCGCTCTTAAGGTAAGCAACACTCCTCCAGAAGGGCTGAAGGGTGTTATAATGCTTCTGAATCATGGTAGAGGAGCGCCAGCGCTTCTCCAACTGTATTAGAGGAGCGTTCCCCTTCCAAACCACTGTTTCAGGGCCTCTTTCAGGTGTCAAGAGTTATTTGATTCCATTGGATCAGTTCTTGCTCTTCAAATCAGTCATATGAGGTGTCATAAGTGCTTCCTTAGTGTCGTTATCATGGCATCATGTCTAAACATCATTTACGACACTAGTGGTCAACTTGCGACACTTGCGAAAGCTGTAGGGAAGATGCGACACTTACGATGATTGACAGGGACAATGCGATACTTAGCAATTTTGACGTGTAACAGTATCTATCATAATGTTTTTTGTGCCTATTGAAATGATCATTTAAAGTTCTCTGCCATAAGCAGTCCATATTTTCTTGTCTCATTTCCTTGGATATTGTGTTATGTCTTGATGAATGCTGTGATGGAAATGTCATCTTGTTTATCTTCATACTCTATTGTTTTATGAATTCTGTAATATATTGTAAACAATTTCCTTTCATAATATACTTGGTCCTATCTCAAGTATTCTTCAATCTGAATATTTATTTAATAAGCCTAGTCCTTCTCGGGCATTGTTTATATTTCTGCATGCAATTTTAAAATAGATGAGTACCACCTCCTAAGTTAAGAATCACACCACCAAATTTTTGTTTACAAATCACATAACTACCTACTATTTTACCATCTCAAACATTTTTTAAACAAATTTTAGAAAATCCTGTTTGTAGAGATCTCTATTAAACATTTTAAAAGTTTTACAAATATTTATAATTTGAACCAATTATTTGACACATGCTCACTTAATTTCATGTATGTAGATTATAATTATACTACTGGAAATATTCTAGACTATATTAACATGTTTACATTATTTAATTGTTGATCGTACATGTACGGTAGCATCCGTGCTTAAATGAAGAAATAGATAAATAACCACTTTTCAATTAAATTGCTATAGTCAAAAGGAAGCCAAGATCATTCTTATTGCAACACAAAAATTGGTTGCAATAAATTGTTGCAAAATTAACAATAAAATTACACTACAAGTGTAATCACCATAACCATTATGAAGTAGCTCGTTAAACATTGCCTCTAGTTGCACCATCAATATTCCGGTCTATCTCCTTGAAAATATTCGTTGTCCAAAATATTTTCATTTCACTTGAACCAACTTCTCTTGCATCTATTGATTGATTAATGTGCATCATACCTATAACCAAAATAGTCCAAGTCAGTAACAAAGCTATCTACTACCCAAAATAGTCAAAGCCAACCTAGCCAAGTTCTAATAAGACACATGTTAAAGATGCGGGATCAATTTCGAAACACATCTCTGTAACTTAAGATTGCTATGAAACAAAACCAATCTGAAAATCCAATTAATAGGTCGTTGAAAAAGGTGACTGGATATAAGTTTTCACGGATAAATCAATCCCATATAAACCATCATAGAGAAAAGCATGTGATGAAGAGATAGGAAATAAATAGAATGTACACCGAAGAGATGACGTACCGTGAACAACATATATTTAGGTTGACCCATCACCAAGGTTGTGTTAGTTATTACAGAGTGACAATTTCTAGCCTTCAATACCACTATTGTTAACTTGAAATTCTTTCCTAACTTTAGCCATCACAACCTTTTGAAGGGCAATTTGTTGATTATAATCATGTAGTGGAATCTACCTCTGATAGCTTTAATGAAGCTCCAACTAAGCTATGCTAAACCTGTAGCTGCGGAAATCCCTTCTAGAAGTGCATCATTACCTTACCGTGATTGAAATCCCTTCTAGAAATGCAACATTACCTTGCCATAGTTGTATAAAATCATGACTAAACCTTCATGAAGCCATATTAAAACATCGACAAGGACATTGATTTCATCAATTTAAAGCATTGGAAAAATCCATGCTTCCCTTGTGTCCTTGTTGTAGGTTGGAGTCTCCATCACTTACCATGGTCTCATTTATGTATGGAATGAAGGATGTCATATTGGAGCAAATGATTTTTTTCTTTATCCAACCATTCTCGAATGATTTATATGGTCACATTTATCTATGTCATTAAAATGCTCATTACCAACTTTCCATGTCTTTAGGGAGGGCCACTTGTCTATGTGTTCATTGGACTTGAGATAATGGTTATTTATTCAATTGTCCAACATTTTATGAAATTATATATTTTATGCTTGGACTCAAAGTGAATAACAAAAGGGTGGAAACCACATATATCCCTCTTCAATATATATATGAATGGGTTATCTTTATAGTTTTAGAAAGAAGTTCCACTGCAGTGGCGATGTCCTTGTTGAAAATTAAATGTAATGAACATTGAGACTTAGTGTTGAATGCGTTGAGTGCTTCACCTATATCACCAGTTCATATATCTAGACCCCATGCATTTCCATACACTTTCTTACAAGAAAACAAAAGAAAGAGAATGACTCTTCATCTTGCTAGTGATCAGAAACTACGCAAGTGAAAATTTCCATCATTAACAAAAATATACACTAAAATATTCATAGTTGCATCTAGTATATACATTAAAATATACATAGTTGAATCCGAAATGCTTCAAATACAACTTATTTATTGTGATGTTGAATGCAACATAATTTTTGCCTTTTGTTAAAAGATGCATAATGTTTGCCTTTTTTTAAAGTTTATAAACACCTCAAATAACGTTCAACACCCTGGACAACATTCACCAATTTAGTCATTTGCTTCAAAAGACTCATGCACTCAATCTTGTTGGCACCAACATCTTCAATTCTCTCTAATATACTTGCAACAACCAAAAAACATACAACAACTGTATTGTTTGTTGAACCTATACCTTGTAGGATACTACGAACAATTGCTTTTGTAGTGACTGAAATATTATTCTGAATATCATAAAATAATAATAAAAAGGAATTTAGATCTAAAAGTTCACATGAAAACATAGCTATGAGGGTCAAATTTAAGGTTTGAATAAAACATTACGAATGACTGCGAAGTTATGGAAATGATTACAATGTAATTTATGCCCTCGTAGAGCAACTTCCTTAAGTTGTTGAAACTTTTTAAAGTTGACCAATATTTTTCAACTATATTTGGGTTATAAGACGATATTTTCCCCTCTGAAAAATAACTCGTTGTTTTTATTCTAACAATATCATAGTGTTAGAATAAAGAAACTATTGTAAGTCTTAAAGAAACTTATCCTAAGTGTTAAATAATACTCTTTTTAAGTGTTGAAGAAACTCATTCTACAACAAAGATGTGCTAACATATACATGCATAATTTCACTGTGGCTATTCGATTTTTCTTTTTATAAAAAGACATGTCACAGAGTATCGTCAAGAAAAAGATAAAAAATACTTCAAATTGCAATTTTTTAGAGTGTCAAAAGCATTTAAATATTTGACTGTCATCTTTTGATAAATCCAAAGTACTATCAAAAGTTAAAATGGATTTATGCTATATAATTCAAATGCAAGATAGATATGAACAATACCGATCCACCTTACCCTGAATTCTAAAAGCTTAAATATGTGTGTGATAATCCCTTCCAGATCTAGTTTGGCATTTTATTATGTAGTTGTCTTAATTATATGGTTGGATTCCATTGGAAAGATCGAAGATTAGGTGCAATCTAGCCACAACCATCACTACAGTGATTTCGTAGACTTGAATGTGAGACCAAATTACATGATGGAGGTGGACACATAGTAGTTACCACCCCCAGGTGATGTACCATGAACATTAATAGTCATAGAATCATTGCAAAATTTGGCATAATTTTTGTTTTCCAAATATGTTTATAGCACCAAAAAGAATTAAAAAATACAAAAAATACAATAACACAAATGTCAGTAATCATTCATGAAATACACAAGGTAAGAAGATTTCGACCAGAAGAAAACTAGATAATGACAAAGCTATCGACATGAGGTAAAAAGATTTCCACATCATTCGATATAACAAGATTTCCACACTCTAATCAATTAATATGGAAGAGAGTAACAAGTTTTTTTCATATGAGATTACCATTTTGTGCAGTACAATTATAGACTATAACAATAACAACTAATCAAGAGCTAACAACATCAATGCTGCTACTTGCTCGCGATTCTAACTTAGCAACCATAGAGGATTTTATAATTGAAAATATATCATTTCTATATTGAAGAGAATAGAAGATATTTGTCCAAATCGAATTGAGTGCATGGGTCATGTGAAGTATTAAAAACATTATTGAATGTTTTCCTATTGCAATATAAAATGAAAAGACCTAAGCTGAATTTAATGGAAATGAAGCCAAGGAGCTACTAAAAAAAGATTTATTTGGAAATTTTATGAGATAGAGAATCGCTTATTGGGAAACACTCTAACTAAATGTTGCAACAGAATGAGATGAAAACCCCTAAGCAAATCTAGAAGGAAATTTGACATTTTAGAAAAATACCTTATCATAAGAGCCCTTCTAGTTGCTAATTAGCTATTTTTGGCGAGCGCAAGGGATGAATAATCCATTGTCATCGCACTTAATTGTAGATAATGGTCAAACGAGCCGATTCACTTAGCTATAGAGAAAAATTCAAGTTCTTCTTCCCAGGTGTAAAAGATTGAGGTCGATTTAACCGAAACCTTAGCAAATGATTGAATAAATAAATATGTCTCATCGTTAAAAATGCAAAAGTTTCACCCTGAAACAAAATACAAAAAACTAGGTTAAATTTACTAGATATTCAATTTACTAAATTTACAGAATATTCAATTTACTAAAAACCAGTCAATGATGTTGTAGATGCAAGGACTTCCCTGTAATCCTTTTTTTTTTTTTGTTTTAATAATATACTTCTTTACTGGACCTTTTCCTCTGCACTCACTTTAAAATTGATGGAAGTATCATGTTGGCATTGAAGTCAACATGAATACAAGAAGTACCATGGTGGAGTATGACATGGAAATGTAGTAAAATATACAATAATATTGAGTTACAAGAACACAGTGGACTACCAGAATACATGGGATCGCTTGGTCAAGTGCTTTGAATATATGAAAAAATGAAAATGAAAGAATGAGACGATTTCAATTACTAAATTGATTGAGTCGAGTTGTCCTGGGGACTGTATATTTTGTTGAGACATGATCGTGATGAATAAAACGAATATTGACGACTCACCCTCTTGAATACTTTCTTGTGAACTATCATTTCAGAGTGTAGTCAAAGGAGAATTTGTTGATGCAACACCAATAACCCTTGAGTCTGTCAGATCAACATGGTATTCAATATTTATTAGCAAGTTTTGGTCATCATTTTTCCTAGGCTGAAGTTGGATGACCCTTCAAACCTAAACAATTTCCAGCAACCACCAATGGTTAGATCCACTCAGGCAATCAATTCTTGAATAAATTGTCATTGATGTCAAAGGTTAGTAAGTGATCAAATATATGTCAAAGGTTAATTAGTAATTAAATATAAATGTGACCTTGGTATCACTTTAGTAAATATAAAAGTGGAAACAAAGTTTATGCAAAAGTGGAAACAAAAGTGGACTAAATATAAATATAACTTTAATAAATGACAAAAGTTGAAAAGTTAGGTGGAAGTGGAGTTTATGTAAAAGATGAGTAAATATGAAGGTGGAATAAAGAAAAAGGTAAAAGTGAAATAGGATTAAAGAAAAAAGTAAAAGTGAAAGTGGAGTTAAAGAAAAAGGGAAAAAGTGAAAGAGCACAGGCTATTTGTAAACCATGGTGGTATTTAGATATGGTAAGGTAAAAAGTGAATTAAATCATGATAGTCAGAATCTATTGACCCAATTGAAAACGTGACTAAACTATCTAACATGTACAATGGTTCATTGACATTGTATTAATTAAAATAGTATGATTAATACCTTATATTGAAAAGGCACATACTTATAATGAAGAGATACATTCCTATATTGAAGAGGTGCAATTGTTCAGTTGTATACGACCATTGAAAGAAAATATAAATGAAAATTCTTGTTAAAAGAGGGAGTGTCTCTATGTTTGAAGTCTGAAGATCAATAACAATGTCAGAGGCCAAGAAGTAAATGAATATATGCAAAAAAAGTCATAGAAGATTATGAAGATTTGAAGATTGAAGTAATTATCATAAAAAGGGAGGTTGGGTGGTGCTGGGGTAGGTTGGAGCCTACAAAGGAGGTTGTATACTCCTTCTAGTTGAAGCTGGTAAACCAAGGTGTTGCAACATATTTTTAGTTATAGTTGAAGAAACTAGGGAGTTGGTGCTTCCCTCCAGTCGATGCTGGTAAAATCTAGGGGGTTGTATCCTCCTTCTAGTTGTTGCTAGTACAATAATGAATTAGTGTTTCCTTTGAGTTGGAGCTCATAAATTAAATGTAATATTTATTGAAAATAAGAAGAACATTTGTGAAGTTGGGTTTTCCACGTTTAAATTCTGTTTACTGTACCTTTTTGTTGATCATTTGTTTTGATTTGATAAAATTAATAATTAAGTGGTTTTAAATTGTTGAAAAAGGATAATACCGATTCACCCCCCTCTCACGATTGGTATTAGAGCGGGTTGCTTCATCAGAGTCTAATTACCGGAAGGAAGATTCTAAGAAACCACACTGGATCAACAAGAAGGGATGTCCTCAAACAAAGCTCCACTATTCAAAGGAGATAACTATGCATTCTAGAGTATAAGAATGATAAGTTAACTAATGGAACTAGGATGTGATGTCTGGCTATCTGTGGCAAAGGGTTATGATGTACCAAACATTGCTCCTTCAGACACAACTGCAAAGAAACTCTGCAATGATAATTGAAGAGCTGTAAATGTAATTCTGAGTAGAAAATAATGTATTTTTCAAAGTCATGCATTGTAAATCATCAAAAAATATTTGGAACAAACTACAAATCATATATGAAGGAGATGAAAAATTCAAGCAAGCAAAGCTTCAAATGTACAAAGGACATTTTGAAATCTTGAAGATGAAAGAAGAAGAAAACATTGCAGAATATATTTTAAGAGTAGATGAAATTGTCAACACAATCAGAGAACCAGGAGAAGAATTAGATGACAAAATAGTAGTCCAAAAGGTACTAAGATCACCCCCAATGAGATATGATCCCAAATTATCTACCTTGGAAGATCAAGAGAATCTTGAAAAATTCACAATGGATGAACTACATCGGATTATCACGACCTATGAAATGAGAACATGACAAGAAAAACCT
Organism: Picea engelmannii; assembly: GCA_009831015.1. Lineage (NCBI taxonomy): Eukaryota > Viridiplantae > Streptophyta > Pinopsida > Pinales > Pinaceae > Picea > Picea engelmannii. Next base: position 225,522 of record ML792884.1, on the reverse strand, counting down.
TCAAAAGGTGAAACAACTTTCAAAGTCTCAAAAGGAAATAAAAACCATGAAAATGTATTGAATGAAAGCAACTCAGAAAAATTCGATGAGGAAGAAGCAAAATTCATTAAGAAACTTAAGAAATGATCTGGAAAATACAAAGGGAAGTTACCTTTCAAATGCTTCAACTGTGGAAAAATTAGACACTTTGCTTCCAAATGTCCTTATCCCAAGGAAAAATTGTCAACACAATCAAAGGACTAGGAGAAGAATTAGATGACAAAATAGTAGTCCAAAAGGTACTAAGATAACCCCCAATGAGATATGATCCCAAAGTATCTACCTTGGAAGATCAAGAGAATCTTGAAAAACTCACAATGGATGAACTACATCGGATTATCACGACCTATGAAATGAGAACGTGACAAGAAAAACCTTCAAAAGGTAAAACAACCTTCAAAGTCTCAAAAGGAAATAAAAACCATGAAAATGTATTGAATGAAAGCAACTTAGAAAAAATCGATGAGGAAGAAGCAAAATTCATTAAGAAACTTAAGAAATGATCTGAAAAATACAAAGGGAAGTTACCTTTCAAATGCTTCAACTATGGAAAAATTGGACACTTTTCTTCCAAATGTCCTTATCCCAAGGAAAAATATAGTGATAATGAAGAAGCTTACAATCAGAAAGAACATAAAAAGAGTAAATCCCAATACAAAAAGAAATTCTATAAGAAAAAGAAAAAACTTTTATTCTAAAGAAGACAATAACTCATCTAACATGAGTGAAAATGATGATACAAAGATTCTATTTATGGGAATATAAACTCAAACTGACACTACTAAAGATAATAATTATGAAAATGAATAAATTCCAGAAGTTGAAGGAGAAGTTGATCTTGAAGGAGAACTCATTATTTCCCTCGAAGAACTAAGAAGATATAGAAAGAAGAATAGATCATTAAAAGAAAAATTGTTAGATTATAAGGAAGAACAAAAATCAAGAGATGAAGAAGTTCAAAAAGCATCAAGAAAGCAGAACAAATCATTGTTGATTTAAAAACTCAACTACAAGAAGCTAAAAAAATTGAAGAAATATTAAGCAAATGACTTAATGACAAGGAACAAAATTGTGAAAAATTAGAGGCTGAAATGAGACGATCAAAGTTTGTTACACACAAATAATCCAAAATATCAGGAATATAGTAATCAAATCCATCTTATACACACACACACACACACACACACACACACAAGAATGAATAGTAAGATGATTACAAATGAGAATGATGGCTCGTTTATATACCCACACAGGGGTTCCCTTAACCAATAGTCATGTCCTTTGAGACATGTCCTTTCATTATTAATTATTATTATTTATTAATTATCATTTAATTATTATGTTATTAATATCTATTTTATATGTTTATTTATGTTCACAACATTTCCTTCCCCTTAAAAATGCTTTGTCCTCAAAGCATACTTTATGGAAGACTTATCTCTTGCTCTGGCTTGTAATTATTGTCTCCTGATTCTTCATTCTTGAGTTAGTAATCGTTGAGGACCTGAGATGATAGGATATTTTAAACGCTGAGTAGAGCTGTCAAATTGTAAAGGAGTTTGCCCATCCTAATTTGAACTTCTTCGGATTTGGGTTTTTATAGGGTTCTTGGAAAGAACTTGATACATTTATACTCCCATGATAGCTTCTATTTTGACCCGCACTTGTAGTGGAAGTAATATTCTTCGACATAGCGGTTATTTGTTTCTATGGATACCTTCACTGGTTGAAGTATCGATTTTTGTGATTAGGATGTCTATAAGGCATCCTTGCAATCCGATCTTTACTTCATGTACTTATAGCTTCTTCTTGATTATATTTTGGAATTGAGTCTTCGTCATAGCTCTAGCTTGATTCTACTTGGATATGTGAAGACCTCTTTATGTCAACTGAATTTGCAAACTTTTGGGTTGTAAGGTTGGCTAGGCCAATATTAATTCCCTTATCCATAATCAAGTTTTTTTCATTTGAATATTTCTCTATATCCATAGGTTCAGTCATTGTCTCTTTATCCACCGATGATTCCTTATTGGTAAGTTGTTCTAACTTGTCTTGTATCGTCTTCTTATCACTCTTTATATTCTTAATTTGGGTGAGTAAACTTTGATTATGGGCTTTTAGGCGATAAATTTCTATGTCTTTGTCTATGACGATTTTCTCACATTAATTTTGGATCTCAAGTATTGACTGTTGTTTGTCTAACAATAGTATTTTGGAGATTTGATCAAGATATTTTGACGTAGATATTGAATCTGAATTCACTGAGACGTCATGTAATTTTATTTTTTTCTTCTTGTAGGAAAGCATTAAAAACTTTTTCTCGAGGTTTAATATTAAGCTACCTAGTATCTCTAACCAAGTCGAGCCAAGGATTATATCAACCTCTTTTTCATATGTAGTTGTAACCTTGAAATTCGATACGAGTTTATAATCTTCGAGTGTCAACGGTAAGTTCTTGATGTCATATTGATTGCCAAAAAAAAAGTCTTTTGTTTCGATTACATTTGTCATTGGAATTATTAATTGATTCGCCAAATCAATACTTATGTGATTTTTCTTCTTATCTGGGCAAATGTGGATGCTAACTTCTTTTTCTTGAATATTTCCTCTAAATGTTAATAATCCGATGCATCTAGTTAGATGATTTTTACCAGAAAATATTCCTTCCTTAAAATCTATTTTTTAATTTGAATTGACCTTACAATTATTATAATATCCCTTTAATAATAATAAGACTTAAGCTTCTTGACTTAATATATATCTTCCTCTAATATTCCTTTATACTCTTTTAAGAAAAAAATACTTGATAATTCTTTTTTTTATATA
>ML792884.1:173897-200912 GCA_009831015.1 Picea engelmannii | reverse complement strand
GTATTATACTTGATAGCATGTGAGAATATAGATGTAAATACTTTGCCTGATATGAATAACACCTCCTCAAGGAGAAACATCGTGTGTTAGTTCCAGGTTGCCATGGAAGAATGCTTGGTCACAACACTATGAGAGTGTTGACCTCATTTCGTATTGTATTCCTTACCTTTAATCTTTACTTTTGATAAATTATAAGTGATAGCTCTAAAGGAGCTACTGTGATGATTATTCGTGCTATTGCTTTATATTATCAGAAGGATGTTATTTCTGCTTGTTGTTTTATTGACCTTGCTCCAGGTCACACGAGGAAGCTATAGTGAAAGTTGCAGAAGGCAACGTGCTAAAGGAGAGATCATAAATGAAGCAATCATCAGTGGAAAAGAAGAAGGTGGGTCACTCAGAAGTTGCCATGACCCACGCTATTGAAGAATCCATGTGAACTCTAGAAGATTAGCACACATCAACTACAAGGCGCTACCATACATATGCAAAGGTGTCACAAGTTTACCAGAACTTAAGGTTGATCAAGAAGGCATATGCAATGGATGTGCGCAAGGGAAGAATATCCAGAAACCTTTTCCAAAGAGGGGCAACAAAGCAGAAGGAGTACTGGAACTCATTCATTCAGACGTGTGTGGCCCAATGCCATCATCCTTCATTATTGGGTATGTATACTATGTATCATTCATTAATGATTATTCTCGTAAAAGACCTGGATATATTTGAAGTGTTCAGCAAGATCAAGGAATTCAAAGCCTTAATAAGAGAACCCCTCTGTAAGGAAGATTAAGATACTCAGGTCAGACAATGGAGGAGAATATACCTCAAAAGAGCTCATGAACTTCTGCAAAGATGTTGGGATCAAGATCCCCAACAAAACGGTGTAGCTGAACGGAAGAACAGAACCATGCTGGAAGCTATGAAGATCAAGATCTTCCTATGTGCTTATGGGCAGAAGCAACAGTGACAGTTGTTTATGTGCAGAACCGATTGCCCCATAGTGCACTTGGGCTCAAGACACCAGAAGAGATGTTCAATGGAAAGAAGCTAGAGGTAAGCCATCTCAAAATATTTGGCTGTCCAGTGTTTATTCGTATATCGAAAGAGAAAAAGAAACAAGCTCGCGATCTCAGCTTCGCCTGGGCGCTCTTACTTCGACCAACGTGTCGAAGTCCAAAAGTGGGCCAAAACCTCCAAAACTGACCAAAGTTTCCCCAAAACTTGGTCGACGGCCAACATTGTTGTTAGTAAGAAAAACATGTCAACACATTCCCCTTTGATTGTTTTGAATGTATATTAATTAGACATTTTTAACCATATTTATTATGTATTTGTTGACACACAAGTACAATTTTTTCATTGTATTTGATGACCAAAATGTCTAATGACAAGCATTTTGACATCCAACCATAGTCGACAGATTCCTTGTGAGATCTTGAGAATTGGATTACTTGGATAAGTTGGTGTGGGCTAAGTGTCAACTAAAACACCCCCTTTATTGGTGATATTTGCTCCTTCCCAACAACTTTTGCCATATGTTCTTTGCTGGAATTTTGAAATTGAAATTCCACCATGCCAAAAGTGCAATCTCACCTCATTATAAATGTGATCCAAGGTATTTTTGGGGTCTTTGAATATGGATTGTCAAAAAACCAAAGAATTTTATTTGCAAAATTCTAACAAAACTAGAGCATTTTAGTTAACACTTAGACAACAATTTACACATCATATTGTTTTCTATGACTTGGTTTTTTTCCAACTTGCTCAAAATAACGAGAAGAAAAACCGACATTTTTCCCCAAAATCCAACAAGAATCATTTTGTGATGAAATTGATATCAATTGTAACATTATAAAATGGAGTTGTTGTAGAAGTATTCCAAGAAGTTGAACCCAATTTTATATTTAAACCAACTATTTTAATGATTCAAAATTGTAATTTCAATTTTTTATGACTAAATTTTAGTGATTACAAACTAAAAAAAATATTAAAAAGAAAAAGGTTTATCCTTCTTAATTTTTTATAAATGTATTAAAAAGAAAAAGGTTTATCCTTCTTAATTTTTTTTATAAATGAAGTTAGAACTTTTTAATTAACACTTAAACGTAAGTAGAAATATATATAATATCAGAAATTGATAAATCATCATCTCAAATCTCCAACGATATTGTATGGTAAAAACCCTATCACTACTGCCTTGTTTGTGGGAAAAGAAGCTCCTAGTAATTTCCAACCTAGGGTAACTACTTTCCCGGTTAGGATAACTAGTATAATGGATGAATGAAGGAATGGCTTTTATATAATATACGTCCCATGATTTATCACTAATAATCGGTAGTCATTGAAGTTAGCACTTGCAGACAAGCACGAGAAGCATCGCCACTACATAAGCTTTGCGGTGCTATGTTTTCGCTGTTCATTCATCACGAAAATGATCTTCTGATCGTATCTGGTTATACCAAAGTAAATAAAACTGCAGGCGAGAGCTAGGGCAGAGCAGAGCTCTGCTTAATGTCATTAAGAGGCAGCAGGATGCCTTTTGGCCGCTCCGTTGAGTATTTTCATATTTCTTCTTACTCTTCATAGTTTTGGTTTTGCCGGTTCTTTTGGGCGTTGAGTTTAGTAATTGTAAGTAACATTGTCGTAGTTGTGGTTGTGGTTGGTTGCAGCAAAGGCTGGCAGGACAGAGCTTGGAGTATGACCGGAGGCGTTACAGCAACATTAACAGAAACGGCAGAGGGTTTTGCGACAACCCTCGCCCATATCCATACCCATATGATGATCAGCCCCCCATACCGGACGCCACTCAACAGCAGCAACCCCAGCCCGTGGAAAGGCCAGTTTATGTGACGGGTGACACCCATTTTAGGGCAGTTAGTGAAAGCAATGCCAATTACAGAGGAAACGAGGGCTATGGTAATAGAGGGCGCACACCTAGGCCTTACAGGGGTGGCACCACCAGAGGAGGAGCATCATATTCAAATCCATACCCAAATGCAAATGCCAATCCAAAGCAATTTGATAGGACGTGGCAAGCACCATCCACCGATGATTATCGGCATTGGCAGAACCCAAATGCAATTTCGAGGCCCTCTGACAGGCCAGGGCGAGATGATTATCAGCACCGGCAGTACCCAAATGCAAATGCAAATCCAAATCGAAGGCCCTCTGATAGGCCATGGCGAGATGATAATCAGCACTGGCAACACGCAAATGCAAATACAAACCCAAGGCCCTCTGACGGGCCATGGCGAGATGATTATCAGCACGGGCAGTACCCAAATGCAAATACAAATCCAAGGCCCTATGATAGGCCATGGCGAGCACCATCCACTGATGATTATCCACACTGGCAGTACCCAAATGGAAATGCAAATCCAAGGCCCTTTGATAGGCCATGGCGAGCACCATCGACCGATAATTATCGGCATTGGCAGTATGCTCTCAAGCAACCTCCTTCTCAGAATGGTATACATATACTCTTCATTTTCCAACACACTGTAGGATGTAGAAAAGTTAGTAATGCCGATGATTGAGTGACGTGAAAAGACATCATGAATTGTTGTAACCTTATATGTATATAATCTAATGTGTTGTATCATGTAAATGAATGTGGTTGTATACACAGTTTGGTCAGGCATGAGTCAGACGCACCGGTAACATATTGTTGACGTTTGTTGCATCCTTCATTGTTTTTGACGAAAGGCCTGGACAGGAATTAGAGAAAATGAAAAATTGATACTCTCCAAGATGCTCAGGACACTCTCCTCTGCTTCTCGGCTCTCCCAGATGTTCCAAGATACTCTCTCAAAGCACAAATACTGAATGAATAAAGGAGGGTGTGGGATGTTTTTATTAACATATTTAGGTTGCTTTTATTTTTTGTTAAAAATTGTGATTTTGTCAATGGGATTGGGTTGGTGTGTAAGGGGGGGCTTTTGCTATTCCCTCAATGCAGGTTCAGATCCTCCAAGAGATATATTTTCCTGGTGTGGCCTTACGTGCCCGCTTAAGCAAGCTGTTTATTATGTCTGGGGCCATGTGCAAGTCTTGTTCGACTTTGGAGGAATAGATACCTCCTGTTGTGGCTTAGCTGAAGGATAACTCCCGTGAGCTTGTGAGTCATAATCGCTTCATTATAATAAAGTTTTATGCTGTGAAAAAGTGCTCATTTGCCTATTTTGACCAAAAGCATCCATAGAGTGGTGAGACCTTGGGTTTCCCCTCAACCTCCCCCACCGAGTGGTCGACCGATATCCTTGAGGCCGGTTCGGAGTTGTTTGACCAGATCTCAGACCACACACCATCATAGTAATAGATGGACTAGCGTGAGATGGATCCAGAGCAGGGCGCCTCTCGCCTGCTGGACTACCTCTCAGCTTCAATGGAGCAGACAAATTCTATTTGGAGCTTCTTTAGTGAAAGGACAAATTAGAAGTGATGCTCGAGGCATTTGAGTCAATTGCAACTAAGCCACCCAAGATAAGAGGCCAGGTGAAGGCCGTCTTTTGCTCGACCATGGATTTCCACATATTTATGAGTCAAAATATACATGTTGTCTGTGTCATTTTGCTCGGCTAATGCCTACGTTGCCTATCTCAATTCCTTTAAGTGAGCATCTAAAATAGGCTTTCCTATAAACTAACGAGAGCCATTGGTTGGCTTGTATTTCTTGAAAGCATTAGAAATATTCCAGCCCCAATCCTTCCATTGGTTTGCTGGAAGTTACATGCCTAATCAAAAGTGGAGGGAGTTTGGGATTGAATCCTTAAATTTGTCTAAGATTAGTCTACTAGAGTTCTTGAGTTTGAACTTCTCCTTGAGCTCCAACCATGCAAACTAGTCCTTGGTGGGGGAGTCAAAGATATCCAAAATGGTCCTCAATCCCTTCTTAATGTTGAAAACTATGTCAATTCAGCCAAGGACTTCTTATCTTGCAAAAGAACTGGTGACCACCACAATTTATTTAATTAATAAATAAGTCGAAGTGAAAACTTTGGCCTTTTCGACTGAGGGGTGACTTAATAGCTTCCAATGATTTCGAGATGCTATATGCCACGAAGGAGCCTTTGATTTAAAACTGTTAGATTTCGGACACACCTCAGATCTGGTCTAGGTTCTCAACAGTATACATAGAAATCACACAATCTGAACTATGAACATAAACACACTGAGATGTATAACAACTTAGCACAATGGAAAATAAAACACCAACAATTGAATCATACACAATACACAAAATTTAATGCCCAAATCACTTGTTTTGCATTCAATACAATCTCAGAACAATGGGCTCCTGTACCAGGGAAAATGGCCATAGATGATTTTAGGGGTTTTGCAAATGGGCTAATTTTTCATGGTTTTTTCCAAAAAAAAAAAGATTCGCCAATTCCCATTTTTTCTAAAAACGATTCGCCCAAATTCCATAGAATAAAATTATTTTACCTCAAAAATCGTCAAAATTTTATAGAAACTAAAATACTTAGAAATTTGAATATTTTTACAAAATATCGCCAAAAAATTTACATTTTGCATATTAAGGACTAATAAGATTAGACCATGTTTCTACATTTTAATATAAATTTCCATCCTTAAAATTATCACTGAAAATGGCCCAATTTTCTTATACAGAAAAATGCCAAAACAAGGTAATCATATACTCAGAAATCCTTACTCACTGCTGATGAAACCCTCTTGGTTTCCTTGCTGCTGAACTGAGGCTGAGGGTTAGGGCATCCCTTGCCCCCTCAAACCCTCATCTGCCCAAACTGCTCACTGATGGTTCTCTGTCCCTGACTGGTGGCTGAGGGTGGCTGTAACAACCCTCAAAGCTGCCCAGAAAACTGCTATTTCAAGGCAGACTGTAACAGCCTTTAAACTGCTCTATTCCCTGTGGCCTGACTGGCTGTAACAGTCCCAAAGCTGACTGCAGTCCACCTGTAACAGCCCTACAGACCTGCGGCTGTCTTCCTTCTGCAGACCGAGCCTCAAAACTGCCTGTTGCAGCCCTCTTCCCTTGCTGCCTGTTGCTGCAAAGACCTACGGCTACCCTTTTCCTTGCCCAAAGGGCCTTCAAAACTCAGCCACTGCCCTGCTGCTAGCAGGCTGAGCTTCCTAGGCTCAGCGGCTGCCCTTAACACCTGCCCAAAACACTTCTTAATCAACAAAACCCTGCCCAAGACACTTCTGTACAGTAGATCTGAGGCCTACTCGGCCTTCTCCTCTCCAACAACTCGCTGGACTTGGGCCTACTCGGCCTTTTCCATTGCTGGCTGAGGTCACCAAGAATTCTCTCCAATAATGAATATGCACATCATTCTTATGTTTCACCTTCTCACATGATCTCCCTTTATATGACTCAAAAGGGCATGGAAGAAGCCCCTAAACCACACTCAACATTAAATTAGACTTGTTTATTCACACATGTGTTTGTGAAGCCCCAACACAAGCCCACAAATCCCCACACTTCACACTAAGGATTTTCTCAAGGAAAAAGTGCAATTTGAGTGTCAAGAATGGCTCCCACATGCCTGACACCGAGGCTCATGTGGGAATACCCCCCGATGCTAAAAAAAAAAAAAAAAACATCAACAAAAACTTGGTAGGGGGTAAGGATGAGCATTTGGACTTTGAAGGTTCAATCCTAACCATGACTTTTGATTGTAAGGAGCTGCTTGGAGAATACAATTTCTCAAGAGCACTTTCTAGTCTTTCTTGACTTCTAGGACTCGAATAATCAGTGTGGTATAGAGGGCCTAAGCTTGGATATGAGTATTGAGAATTCTCATACCCCCCACCCACTTGATGTGCAACAAAGGCTCTAGTTAATTCCGTGAAATCCATTTCTTCCTTCAAAATTAGACCAAAGAAAAAGTTGAAGCATCTTTTCCAAATGTTGATAGGCACTAGCCAAAGTAATAAACATGAATAACAGTCGGCACTATGTGCAGATATGTGAAAATGGGTTGCTAGCATCATGGGCTTGATAAGCCAATACTCCACCTTCTTATGATCATATCCAAAGATTCTTTGGGGGAGTTTTGCAATGGAAAGGAATGCCATGTGAATTTAAATAACTTCCTCGACTGGATCCATGATCAACTTTGGAATGTTGTGAATGCTTTACTTGTGATAAGGAGTTTTAGCCATTGAAAATTGGAGCCGAAAGCAATGCAAAAGATATCCGAGTATTCCATTGTATTTATAATCGATTCCTATCCATCAAGATTGTTGAGGAATGAGTTGTCAGTGAAATGCTTGCTAACATCTAGAACTGAAATTCCTTTTGACAATGTAATGTACTTAATCCCAAAACTTCAGAGCATTCACATAAAATGTAGTGCAAAACCAAAGAACACAAGAGAGAATAGATAAACCTTGAGAAAGATCTCTTGTATTAATGAAAATAAAAAATAGAGAGCTATGTTCACTTGCCTCTTCAATGGGCACCCTCCTAGAGCAAAGTTCTCAAATACAATAAGAATTATTGACAACACATTACATAACCTTTTACTCAATATATAACTATCCATAGAGAATCTTAACGACATACGGGCCCACTTACAAATAGAGCCTCCTAACTAATTTGGGCCTTATTAACAAAGAGGGCCCTCTTTACAATGAGTGACTATTAACTAACTATGTAGTGGGCCTTATTCAAGGAAAGTGGCCTCATACATTAATATAATATCATAAGCAAGGGGGCTAGGGTAGGACCCTAACATGCCCTCCCCCTTCGAAAGTAGCGATGCCCTCAAAGCTGAAGGTGGGGAAATTGTTGTAGAATCGTTGTTGGTTCCCTGTGGCATCTTCTGGTTGCATATCTTTCCATTGGATTAAGACTTTTTTTGATCATGCACTGGCGCAACTGACACTCTTTGGTATCCAATACTGCTTCTGGCTGGAGTCAAATTGAATCTTATTCATCAAGTTATGGTAGGTTGGTTTGCACTTTGCAATTCGATTCCACAACCTTCTTCAAACATGACACATGAAACATTGGATGAATCTTGGAGTGGGTTGGGAGAGCTAGCTTATAGGCCACCTGTCCAATGCTTTGTATGATCTGATAGGGATCATAGAACCTGGGAGCTAACTTTTGGGGAACTTTATCTTTGAGTGATGTCCGTTTATAAGGCTATAGGCGAAGAAACACTTGATCCCCTTCGACAAAAGAACATTTTGATCTATGCTGATCAACTTGTTGTTTCATTTGATTTTGTGCCATAATCAAGTTGACCTTGAGGATATGGATAATGGCTTCTCTGGTGTGAAGTGTTGTATGTACTTCATGAATGTTCGAGGCGCTTGGTACATAAGATGCCATTGATAGGGGTTTTTGGCCATAAACAACTTCATATGGTGTCATTTTAGTAGCTCCATGATAAGTGGTATTATACCATCATTCGGCAAGGGGAAGCATTGTGCCCATTGGTGCAACTTTTTAGAAGCAAAGCATCTCAAATAGGTTTCTAAGTACTTGTTGACCACTTCTGTTTTGCCATCGGTTTGGGGATGATATATAGTACTCATATTCAACTATGTACCTTGAAGTTTAAATAGCTTTTGCCAAAATTGGTTAGTGAATGTGGGGTTCTGATTCGAGACAATGGAAGGGGGCATATGATCCGGATTTAGGAGCAGAACGAACTGATTAACAGACTGAATACAATAAACATAGAGATATGAAGAACAACACAGATATCTAGTGAACAATATCTTCTATTGAATAAATGAAATAGGCTGAAACTGTAAAACTGCAGAATTGAAACACTTGCTCGAATGGTGGTAGCTATCTCTGAGAAGAGATGTGGCTGCTATGTGCATTTGTCTCAGCAGAATGATTACAATGAGGCTCCAGAGGCCTTTTTGATATTACTCATGAATGCCAAAACTCTAGACATCCAAAAACCTAACCCTAGGAGCTGAAACGCCAAAAGTCATGTGGGCCCTTATGGGTAAGTTGGTACCTCAACTTCTCGGGGTCGTAACTTTTGCATACGATTTCCGTTTTAGGTGCGTGATAGCCTGTTGGAAAGGTCTTTCAGAGAACTACATATTACGCCATCAAAACTGTGACTCGTCTATAAGTTGACTGTGGCGAGCCAAAAAAACACTGTTTAGGGCTCCAAAACGGCCTTGAAGGTACAACGAGATGTGTTGACATGAAAACATACAAAATAAGCTAGTTGGATTAGGTGAGAGGCCACCAGTATCCACCTGGAAGATGTGTAGGGCTTCAGACAACCCCAAAAGTGTAGAACCCACAATTACAAAGAAGTACAGAAGAACGTGCTGAACTAAAAATGGACAAGAGGAGCCAGTTGGAATAGGTGGGTGGCCACCAATATCCACCTGGATCAATCCTCCCCCCTTAGGAAGCAATGGTCTCCATTGCGTTGAGTTCCCCCATCAGGTGAGGAAACTTCTGCTGGATTTGGCCCCGGGTGAGTCACTTGCCTTGGTGTAGGAGTTGCCCTGCCTTGACAACTCGATAAAGCTGGATCCTCTGCTGGTGAGTGCCCTTGACATGTGTGTCCATTATCTGATCAATGGATGCTTGTGCCATGCAGTCAGGGTTGAGCTCTGTTGGTGTCAGTTGTTCTCCGATCTCTGAGGTGTCCAATAATGGTGGAAAATATGGCTGAAAGAGGTCCACATTGAACACTGGGTGCAGGCCAAGGAAGGGTGGAGTGTTGAGCTCAAAAACATTGCTACCCATAGCCTTGGTGATAGTGTAAGGCCCATAGCGAAGTGGGTGGAGCTTCCGATGGGGCCCTGTGAGACGTTCCTTCTGCAAATGTAACTAGACTTTGTCTACAACCTGAAACTGATGCGGTACCTTGTGTTGATCATGGCGCTGCTTGTACTTAGCATTGGATTTCTGGAAAATATCCTGGACCTGTTGGCGGATGTGCTGAACCCGCTCAATGAATCTGGTGGCTTTTTCGGTGTCAAACTGAACATGGGAAGAGTCTGTCTGTGGGGTGGCAAGAGGTAGTGCAACATCAATGGGACCCAAGGGTTGGAATCCCAACCCCACCTAAAATGGGCTATGGCCGGTGGAGCTATGGAGAACCATGTTGTACTATGCTGAACATATGGGAGACTCATCCCATGTATGTGGATGCTTATAGTTGTACATGCGCAGGATGTGCACAATCATCCGATTGACGACCTCTGTTTGGTCGTCTGTTTGGGGGTGGAAAGCAGTGGATTTAGTGAGCTTGGTGTCCAACAATGACCAAAGGCTCGACCAAAATGTGCTAAGGAACCTGCTGTCCCGGTCGGAGATGATGGTCTGTGGTATCCCAAAATGGACCCACACTCGTTCGAAGAAGAGCTTGGCAGTATCTGCCGTTGTGATATTCTTCTTCAGGCTGTGAGGATGGCCATCTTCGAAAACCGATCAACGACCACAAATACGCAGTCATTTCCTTGCTTGGTGGATGAAAAGCCAGACATGTAATCCATTGAGATGGATTCTCAAGGCTTCTCGGGAGTAGGAAGAGGGGTGTATAAGCGTTGCTTCTTAATGGCTGGCTTGGTAATGGCACAGGCAGTGCAAGATCTGATATATTTGCTGACGTCTTGTCGAAGTTTTGTCCAATAAAAATGTTTTTGAAGAACGACCACAGTTTTCTCCACGCCAAAATGTCCTGCCATTAGACTGTAGTGGGCTTCCCAAATCAACTTTGCACGCTTGCTTGTAGGAACACAGAGATGGCCCAGATGACATAATAGTCTGTCCTGAATGTGAAAATCGGTGACAGTCACACCTGTACCCAAGAGCTAATAGGTGGTGGCGAAATCCGGATCTTGCTGATAAAGTTGGGGCCACTCAGATGCCTCATGTCCACAGGAATGGAGCACAGTGGTGAGTGCAGCCACGAGAGGGCGACTGAGGCAGTCAACGACACAATTTGATATCCCTGTCTTATACTTGATGTTGAGATGGAACTGCTGTAGGTGGGTGACCACTTCTGATGGCGGTCATTCTGTAATTTCCCCTGTGTCTGTATGAACTGCAGAGGCTTATGATCAGTGTGGATGATCGTCTCCTTTCCCAGAATGTAATGTTTCCATTGACGACAGGCTTGTACAATGGAATACATTTCTTCGTCACAGGTGGGGTATTTTCGGACAGTATCTGAGAGTGTCTCACTATGGTATGCCACCCGATGACCATGCTGAGTGAGAACTGTGCCTACAGCATAGTCAGATGCACCCGTCTCAATCTTGAACGGTTGCTGCAGATCGGGCAAGGAGAGTACTGGAGCTGAGCACAAGTGATGTTTCAGATCATCGAATGCTCGTTGTTGTTCCTTCCCCCACATGAACTTTGCCCTGCCACCTCCCTTGGTCACCTGGCTGAGGGCCCATGCAATATGGGAGAATCCCAACACGAACTGTCGGTAGAAGTTAGCCAGTCCCAAGAAGCTCCGAAGCTCGATTAGTGTGGTCGGGGCTGGCCAGTCACGAATGACTTAGATCTTAGCTGGATCAACATGTACTCCATGCTCATCAATAATGTTGCCCAAGTATTGGACCTTGTTCATGCCAAAAGAGCATTTTTCCAAGTTGGCATATAGCTTGTGTTGCCGCAGAGTGCTCAAAACCTACTGAATATGCTGCATGTGCTCCTCCCAAGTTCTGCTGAAGATGAGGATGTCATCCAAATATACCACCACAAAAGAGTTGGTGAAGGGTCTCAATACATCATCCATCAACCTCATGAAAGTGGCTGGTGCATTTGTTAATCCAAAGGGCATGACCAACCATTCGAAGAGACCTTTTTTAGATTTGAAGGCTGTCTGCCATACATCTGTTGGTTCAATGGGAACCTGGTGGTAGCCAGACTTTAGGTCAATCTTGTTGAAGAACTTTGTCCCCTTGAGTTGGTGAAGAAGGTCATCAATCTTGAGAATTGGGTACAAGGTTCCTGACTGTGATTTTGTTTAAGGCTCTGTATATAATGCAGAGTCGCCAAGTCCCGTCCTTCTTCTGCACCAGTATAATCGGGCTTCCGCAAGGGGAGGAGCTGGGTCTGATGTGCCCCTTTTGAAGAAGCTCTTGGATCTGACGCCTGATTTCGTCATTTTCCATCAGCGAGTGATGATAGATTGGTCCATTAGGTAGAGGTGCACCGGGGGTCAGATCAATTGGATGCTTGACTTGGTAGTGCGTCGGTACCTCGGTTGGCGAGGAGAAGATGTCTCTGTATTCTTCCACGATCCCGTCCTATTGCTTCTGCTGCAAAGAGAGGCTCTGTGTAGAGGCCACGGATGTGGCAGCGACCTTCTGCTTACTATGAGCACGGATCACAAAGAAAACGAACTTCTCGGTCTGTGAAATGACCTCTGGTATCCTGTACAATTGTCTGCCCAAAGTAATAATAACACTGCGGGGTCTAGACTCATACACAACATGACGCTTCCACAGATATGGTTGTCCTAATAGAACATCACAAACTTCAAGGGGAGAAATATCACTCAATACCTCATCTTTGAAAGGCTTGATGCCGTAGGGCAGACGACATTGTTGGCTGACACGAAGATCTCTCCCTTGACGAAGCCAACCGATGGTGTAGGGTTGTGGGTGTGGTGTCATTGGCAAGTCCAGCCGCTTGACGACCTCTGCTGAGATTAGGTTCTTTTGACTGTCGCTATCGACAATGAAATGAAGCAGAGCCCCCTTCACCCACATCTGTGAGTGAAAGAGGCATTCCCCTTCCTTTGGTTTTTCTGGTTCGCTTGGCTGGACTTTGGTGGTCGCGACAGTGGCACTGGGTTCAACATCGATAATCCGCTTCCCTCCTGGATTTGATTCAGAATCAGAATCGGCCTCTGACTCGGAAGCCTTCAGCTCGGCCACAAGTGACTGCTTGGAGTGACATTCTTCAGTGTCGTGCCAAGAGATTTTATGGTACTCACACCATTTTCCCGTGTCCTTCGTCTTCTCATTGCCCTTCTTGTGTTGTAGCTTTGATTGGTTGTCCTGAGAGTGGCCATCTCGGCTCGGTCCCTTGTTGTGTGGGTTGGGGCCGCCTTTGCCCTGCTTCGACTGTGAGGAGTTTGCAGATCCAAACTCTCGTCTCTTCTGCTTAAATTTCTGCTCGATCTTGACAGCGTATCTATAAGCTGTGCTCAATGAGGCGATGTCCAGAAACTCTATTTTTGTTTGAATGTATCTATGCAAACAATCGCGGTATTTGAGCACTAGATGTCTCTCAGAGTCTTTGATACCCAATTTGGTGCGCAGGGTATGGAAAATATTGGTGAAGTCTGGTACTGTCTGGTCCCTTTCTTGATGCAGAGTGGTCCATTTGGTGTACTGGTCCTCGTAGCTTCCAACAAGGTAGTATTGTGTTCTTTAATGGCGTCCCAGAAGGAATTCCATGTAGGGGCAACCACAAATATTGCAGATTCCTCTATGGCCCTTTGCTCAGAGTACGTATCCCACTAGTCTTTAGCATGGGGGACGACCTTGAGGAGTGCAAAAGTAATCTTTTCCCTATCGAAAAAATTGTGGACTGAAAAATACCCTTTGAGCAGATTCAACCATTTATCTACAACATAAGCATATATCAGTCCTTCAAATAATGGAATATCAAAATTTACCTGTACCTTGAAGGGGGTTGCATGGCCGCTTGATGAAGCTGCTTCTCCTGTGGGTAGCCATCGAAGGATCTGCACAAAGTTGTCCATCATTTCGTTCCTTTGTCGCGCGAGGGCTTCCTCGAGCAACATTTTAATAGGATCTCCTGCTCCATCATCTTTCTTTTCGTCCCCCATGGGTTGTTGTCGGGCTCGGCGTGGCCGATCTTGCAACAATTCGATTGGTTCGAGTCCCAACTTCTTGTACCCAGATCTTGTCGGGGACATGCACGAAGAGAAATAAATAAAGAGCAGACCGCTCTGATACCACTGATCCGGATTTAGGAACGGAACGAACTGATTAACAGACTGAATACAATAAACACATAGATATGAAGAACAACACGTTACATAGATATCCAGTGAACAATATCTTCTATTGAATAAATGAAATAGGCTGAAACTGTAAAACTGCAGAACTGAAACACTTGCTCGAATGGTGGTAGCTATCTCTGAGAAGAGATGTGGCTGCTACACGCATCTGTCTGAGCAGAATGATTAGAATGAGGCTCCAGAGGCCTTTTTGATATTACTCATGAATGCCAAAACCCTAGACATCCAAAAACCTAACCCTAAGAGGTGAAACGCCAAAAGTCATGTGGGCCCCTATGGGTAAGTTGGTACCTCAACTTTCCGGGGTAGTAACTTTTGCATACGACCTCCGTTTTAGGCGCGCGATAGCTCGTTGGAAAGGTCTTTCAGAGAACTACACATTACGCTGTCAAATTGTGACTCCGTCTATAGTTTGACTGTGGCGAGCCAAAAAAACATTGTTGAGGGCTGCAAAACGACCCTGAAAGTACAACAAGATGTGCTGACATGAAAACACATAAAATAAGCTGGTTGGATTAGGTGAGAGGCCACCAGTATCCACCTGGAAGATGCTTAGGGCTTCAGACAACCTCAGAAGTGTAGAACCCACAATTACAAAGAAGTACAAAAGAGCGCGCTGAACTAAAAACGGACAAGAGGAGCCAGTTGGAATAGGTGGTGGCCACCAATATCCACCTGGATCAGCATACTATGTAGCTTAAAGATCTGATCCATTAAGACCTAGGCAATCGAGAAAAGAGTGAAAGGATGAGCTAGGGCGCAAAAATGAACAACTTTTGAAAGACGGTCGACAACCGCGATGATGATTGCTTTGTTACCTACTTTGGGAGTCCCACGATAAAATCCATTGAGATATTTGTCCAGATCTGGGTTGGGATTGGTAGGGATTGCAATGTCATTGATATCTTCACCGTCTCTCCCTTGTTACCTTGGTAAGTGTCATAAGTTGCTATGAAATCCTAGATATATGTTTTCTTTCCTCCCCAGAAGAATGAACACCTAGTTCTTTCATAGGTTTTATGAAAACCCGAGTGACCTGCTATCAGTGATGAATGTAGCTCCTCTAAGACTCGTTGTTTTAGGACTAAATCTTTTGTTAGAACAATGCACTGTTTGTGCCGCAATAAATCTTGTTGCCATGTATAACCTTTAGATCGGTTGGGATCTGCCTAAGGCTGTTGGATGAGTTACCTTAAAGTACTGTTTGCCAACCATTCCATTTGGGCTTCCTCGAGCCATGCTAGAATTGGTAAGGATATGGAAAGGAATGATCCATCCTCCTCAAATTCTCTAGATAAAGCATCAACCACAACATTTTCTTTACCCTTCTTATATATGATCTCATAATCATATCCCAACATCTTGGTGACTTACTTATGTTGCTTGGGTGAAGACAATTGTTGTTCGAGGAAGTAATTTAGACTATGACGGTCAAGCTTTATTTGAAAACGCCTCCCTATGAGATATGGGTGCCAAGTCCCCACTGCATGAAGGATAACCATCGTTTCCTTTTCATATGTGGATTTTCTCAAATTGTGGTCACACGATTGTTTATTGGTGAATGCTAAGGGGCATCCTTCTTGCATCAAGACTGCTCCGAGGCCTCTGCCCGAGGCATCGTATTCCAAGACAAAAGTCTTAGTAAAATTAGGCACTGCTAATATTGGAGTAGTGCACATGGAATCTTTTAAAGCAGGGAAGGCTTGTGCTGCTACCTTGCTTTAGACAAAGGCATTCCTTTCAAGGAGTGAAGTTAGGGGAGTTGCAATTTTGCCATAATTTTTCACAAATATCCTATAGTAGCCTGTAAATCCTAAGAATCCCCGCAAGCTCTTCAATGTTTTGGGACAGGGCCAATCTTGCATAGTTGCCACTTTCTTGGGATCGACTCATACTTCATTTCGATTTACAATGTGACCCAAATATTCAACCTCAAGAGCCCCAAAAGCACATTTGGAGCCCTTCACGAATAATTGGTTGTCCCTCAAGAGTTGCAAGAACTTGTCGACATGCTCTATGTGTGATTCCCATGCTTTACTGTAGTTCAATATATCATCAAAGAAGACTAGTGCAAAATTACTTAGGAAGGGTTTGTAAATCTTGTTCACGAGGTTCTGGAAAGTGGATGGAGCATTACAAAGATCGAAAGGCATCACTAGAAACTCATAATGACCTTCGTGTGTTCTGAAGGCTATCTTAGAGATGTTAGTCTCTTTCATCCTAATTTGGTGGTATCTTGAACGTAGATTAAGCTCAGTGAAAAACTTGGCTCCATGAAATTCATCTACGAGATCATCAGTAATTGGGATAGGAAATTTGTCCTTGATCCTCAACTTATTGAGAGCCCTAAAATTAGGACACATGCATCAAGTTCCTTCCTTCTTTAACACCATGACTATTGGTGATGAGTAAGGGCTTGTACTAGGACGTATGACCTCTGCCTCCAACAGTTCTTGAATGATCTTTTCTATTTCATTTTTTTGTGCAAAAGGGTGTCGATAAAGACGTACATTTGGTGGTTTTCTGGAATTAAGGAAATTTCGTGGTCATGCTCTCCACGAGAAGGGGGTAAGCCCTTTCGTGTCTCAAAGACCTGATGTTGTTTGTTGAGGACTAGTTGCAAGTTTGGGTGGATTTCTTGTGTCATAACCTGTATGGCATTAAATTGGGCAATAATGCCAGAGTGGCCTTTCTTTAATAACTTCTCTATATGATGAGAGTGAACTATTTTAGGAGGGCTTGCTTGAAACCCTCGAAGGTGTGTATGTGACCTTATATAGTGAAACTAATATATAGTTCCTTGAAATCCATGGTGACTGGTCCCAAAGTGCGTAGCCATTTTATCCCCAATACTATATCATAACCACCCATATCGATGGCAAATAGATGGGTTTTGAGGTGATAGTTGCCCATCCAGAGTTCGACATTTTTACATCTGCCCCCACATTTCATCATATATCCATTGGCTATCATGATTTGGAAGTTGTGCATATGGTGGACAAAATAATGGGTTTCTTTAGCCACTTGCTTGAGAATGAAATTGTGAGTACTGCCATTGTCAACCAGGACTATGACTTGTCGATGCTTGATGTAGCCTGTAAGTTTCAAGGTTTGTGGAGTCGAAATACTCGATAATGCATATAGGGAGATTAGTGGTTCTTTCTAAGGGAATTGAGGTTTGCTAGCTGCTTGAGTAGGAGTGTTGGTGTCTTGACCCGATAACTTAGGTAGTTATGTCTTCTGTTGGGGTTGGTGTGATCATATCAATTTGGAACAATTTTTGTTCTTTACACCTATGAACTGGAGCATATTTTTCATCACAATTATAATGGAGTCCACGTCTTTGGCGATTTGCCATTTCCATTGGAGACAACCTTTCTACTTGCAAGTGATGAGTAGGGGTTGTGCTTGGGGAATTAACTCGGGGAGGTTGAGTGTGGGGAATGAAGGTAGAGTTTTTAGCTTGTGCATTGATCACTGTCTTTGCTTCTAGAGCTCTCTGAGACGCTTCTACAACCATGTAGCAGGATGTTACATTCTGACTTGTGCTCGAATATCCTCCTTGAGGCCACTAATGAAACATTCTTTATAGAAAGAATCTGTTAAGTTCTCTGTATGGATGGCTAATTGCTTAAAGGTTGCTGTAAAGTGTGCAATTGAGCTTATTTGGTGTAACTTGGTAAGCCGCCTCAAATAGTGAGTATCTCTCTCTCGACATGCATGGATAACTTTAACAAATTGACTCCAAGCGATGTAGTCTGCATATGTTTTTTTATGCCATTTCACCATTTCCATCGCTTCAGATCTAGATACGAGACCCCCACCCTCATCAGTAATGCCATGGAGGGCGAAGTAATGTTCCATTTGGGTGACACATCTTGACGGGTTAGAACTATCAAGTTTGTTTAGGTCCACCTTAGGAAAACGATGCCATATGCTATTATCCATTGGTTTATGGTTGTGAGGACTTGAAGAGGGATGCTAGTGGCTAAATAGTCTTGAGTTAGAAGTTTCTTCCTGATGTGGTTAAATGTGTTGTGCATTCCAGGGTTCTCCTAGTGTGCCTCGAGCTAGCCTAGGTGCCAACTTCTCAACCAACTTATCTAATTTCTCATCCAACTTCTCGAATTTCTCATCCAAATTCTGATCCCAACCGCTTATGGACTGTTGAATTCGTTGATATTGATTTTCCAGGTGATCCAACTTGCTGGTAGTAGAGTGGATGTCTATATTTTTTGGAGAGTGGGTATGAGGTGGTTTATATGGCTCCACCATAGGTGAGCTTAGTAAAAAAGGTTACTGGGTGTTGAGAACAAGGGAGTGTCAGGTGCTATAGCTCTTTGAAATATGTGTGGGGTCCAACAGTAGTACTCGGCCCAATATCTCAAGGCATTAGTTAAGGAGGCTCAAGTGTGCCCTTAGCTGTACTACTCGACTACCCAGGTACTAGAGAGTGATCTCCCCAAGTGCAGCTCTCGATGTACTATAGCAACAAGACGACTGATTAGTTTATCTAAAGCTGGTTTCAGGTATACCTAGAGACTTCCTATATACTCGAGGGTACGTGCAAGTGAAATTTTGTATGCAGGTACTATTTGATGCGATACTACTCGAAGGGGTACGAACAATTGTTACAATGGTTTCCAACAATGCGATTCTACTTTTATTTCCTCCATGTATTCTTCCTTGACCACAATTTTACCCACTGAACGACGATCATTGTGTTATTTAAAAATATCGGAGCACGCCTCTAAAAAAGTTAGAAATTTTAAGAGCTTGTTGTCCCAAGAAAAAGCTCTAAAAATCACCTAAAAAACAACCTACTTTCAAGGTAGGGTTGGAGGGTGAAAAATGTAAATTGATCATAACTTCCAGTGTACATTTCAGATTGGCTATTATGATCGCAATTATGAAATGCCATAGCTTCTTTGGATCTATTGGCACTAGTTTGATTGAAATCTGTGCACTTTATCAAAATATATTAAATTTGCGAAACTCGCAGTTGTCACCGGAAAAACCCTAAAAAATGTTGATTTTAAATCAGTGATAACTCCACTTCCTGGACTCTGTTTCGGACGTTTTTTTTTTGAACTTGGGTATTTTTCGAAAGAAATTCAGAATTGAGGCTGATTTCTTCAAATTCTACACATAAAGTTTTAGAAATCGATTTGAATGCTGCCATCCTCTTTTTTTTGTTAAAAGATTGCAAACAAGAAAAAAATTCTCTCTTTTTTGGCCTAAGAAAAAGCTCTGAAACCACTTGTAATGTACTTAATCCCAAAACTTCAGAGCATTCATATAAAATGTAGAGTAAAACTAAATAACATGAGAGAAAATAGATAAACCCTAATAAAGATCTCTTGTATTAATGAAAATAAAAAAGATAGAAAGATATGTTCACTTGCCTCTTCAAGGGGGCAACCTCCTAGAGCAAAGCTCTCAAATGCAATAAGAATTTTTGATAAAACATCACATAACCTTCTACCAATATATAGCTAGCCATAGAGAATCTTAACTACCCACTAACTAATTTGGGCCTTATTAATAAAGAGGACCCTTTTAACAATGAGTGATTATTAACTCAATATTTAGTGGGTCTTATTCAAGGAAGGTGGCCTCATACATTAATAAAGTATCCTAAGTAAGGGGGTTAGGGTAGGACTCTAACAAATGAGCCCTTGGCCAACCGTGTGAGATATCAGATAACCAAGAGTCTCAATCACAATAATGTTGAAGGCATGTGCCAATGGGAAACCTCGATGAATCAATTGGTAATGGCCCACTTCTTATGGCTTAGACTTGTAAATGGAGAGACAAGCTAAGGCCTGGACAAACAAATTCTCAGTTGCCTTCAGGAAAAGCGGCCCAAAGCCAAGGGCCTTCTAGATGGCCAAGATATAAGGCTACTTCATTTTGTTGTAATCTTTTTTGAAGTTAATTTTGATGAAAAGGGCATCAAGGTTTGAGCAGCAAGCTCATTCCATGCCCCCTGACATGACAAACAACAATAATATAATCTAGAATTAAACACTCCTAGATGAACCCTATGAATTCAAGGCAGATAATTTTCGACAAAATATACTTGACTCTAAGCACAAGAGATTTGGTTAGAATATTGTATGAAACATTTAATAGAGTAACAAGCCTTCAACTTGTGACCATCTCGGGGTTGCAAACCTTTGCAATGAACTTGATGACACCTATGTTTATGGTTGCCTTGAATGATTACTTTTGGACGAATTCTATATACTTGAAGTATGTCTAGATTGATAAAATCTCAAGTAGCTTTGTAAAATTTGCATGAGAATCCATCCAACCTTGACGACTTGTTCACCATCTTTGATAAGGCAATGATCATTGCATCTAAAGTCAATGGCTGATTGCACAATCCTGTTTGAGCATCATAAAGCTTATGTGGGACTATGCCAATACATGTTTGCATGGCCACCCTATGCTCCTTACTAAGACATTGAGATTGAAAACCATTTTATAGTGAGAAACAAATTCTTTTTCTTGTTACCAAGTAAGCATGCCCTCCATTGAGTTAATGGTAAAAATCTTTGCCATGGCCTCTTTTGAGGCTAGGTCCTTGAAGAAATCATTAAAAGGCCTATCTCGTATCTTCAACTAGTGTGGTTTAGCTCGTAGTTGAGTTCACTTAGTGCTTTGAATCTTGAAAATATTTTAGATGGCGCTTGAGCTTGATCGTCTTGGTTTGCAACTTTTCACTAAAAGGGTTATGCTGAAGGTGTTTGCCAGTTCTGATTTGACCCTCAGAGGCTCTAGATGGAGCATGAATTCTAGCTTTGTGCTTTATACAAAATGGGGAAGAGAATGTGGTGATTCTTATGCGGGTTTGGGAAAGAGGGTCATAAGAGGTTTGCTCATTATTTGTTGTTTTGTTTCTCGTGTGTTTTCTACTTTGTTTTCTAATATTTGATTTTGGTAAGAAGTAGAATGTAACTTCCTTTTCTTGTGTACTTGTCTGTTTTTGATTGTTGTTTTCTTGAGCTTGGGTGCATTCTATTGATTAATAATGTTCTGATCAACTTCCATTGTTGAAGTGACTTTCCTACCTCATGTTTGAGAGGTTTTTTGCTATATGCTATGTTTTGTTTCTATTTGATCAATTTAGAAATATGATGATCTTTTGATGAGGTGATTCCTTATATTCAACTTGTAGTGAATTTGTTATTCTTGTGAACTTCATATTGCTATTATCTTCTCTATTTCTCATTCCGCGCATCTAAGATCTTTTTGTCTCCGCTCTCTCCCTAACATTGACCATACATATATTGCTTTCTCTCTCCTCAATTGTCCCCTCGTTCCTCCCTCACCTCCTTTCTTCCCAACAACTCCTTTCACACTATGACACACTTTGACCCCTTTATTATGATTCCTACAGGTCCTGCCTTTCTTATTTAATTTTAGACGTAGTTATTTCTCTTCTGTTCTCGCAACTGAAGCCAAATATGACATTCTCTCCATGGACCTTTGGGAGGTTGCTCTTGATACTTTTGCCCACACCATTCAATGCCCTACCTTGTCCGAGTGTCTTCCCCATGAATTGCTTTATGATGAGGATGTATATTGTTGCGTAGGCATCTCCAATATGTACTTAGACATGGTACTCCTTCTATCCCCTTTGTGAGGAGAGGATAGACACTTCCTTTATTGTAAGAAACATAGTTTTCTATCAACAAGAAGATGAGAGGTCCTGTTGGCTCTCCACCACTTCCCAAAGATTTTTGGCATACTTTCCTTCCTAGAAAACCCAACCCTCTTTTCAATATTGATCTACACATGTTATCCTGCCATGCCACTTTGCTTTATGATATCTCGGGCGAATCTTCTACCATTATCTTTTCTCCCCCTTCTTCCGGCCTCCTTTTACCACTTGGTGATATTAGTGGAGTGGTTTGGACTGTTAAAATTTCTCTTAAGCAGTTAAGTGTATTCATTATTCTTTAACTTTAGACTATTAAAACAATAACTGCATGCACAAGGATCACTGAAAGAAGACATCCACAGTATACACAAGATTTATCTTGGGAAACGCTCGTGGTGGAGAAAACCTACAAAGCTTCTTCAATATAGATTCTTCAACATGTACAATGTCTCTCTCAAGAGAGATCTTACCAAACAAAAGATAAACCAGAAACCCTAACCAAAATAGGGTAGCGCACCACTAGACCAAGACAGTCCTCCAATAGATAACCAAAACCTTTACCAGAATACCCTTCCTCTGTAGTTGTGTCTCCTCCTCATACTTGCGCACTTCTTGAGTGAGAGAGCTTGTGTTGTATGTTCTCTAAGTGAGGCGCCTAGCCTCTTATAAATACAAGTTGAGCCACCCAGAAATAGGTCAGGGCTGACTTGTACACTTTACCCTTTCTATTTTACAATTGATTTTTGCCAAGGCACAATAGGGCTGACTTTTACGAAGGCACAATAGGGCGACTTTACAAATATAAAATAATATTATTCTTTAGGGTTTTGTCTTGGTCTAATACAATATTGATACAATAAGAATATCTTCTGAAGCTACTCAAACTTCAACACTCCGTCTTAGCAAGGAAGGGATTCTTTTGGCACGATCATCACGACTGCTTCTACGCTTCTTTACACTTGACCATGGACTTGTTGACTTTCCACAAATCTATATTGAAGAAGTTTTGTAACCACATCATGCATCTAGGGTCTCATCATCCATTTGGGCTTTATGTCATCATGGGGCTTTAACTCGCCAGCTCACATAGAATCTGACATCTAGTTCATATAGAACTAATAACTCGTCAATTCACATGGAATCTGACATCTAGTTGATAAAGTACTAGTAACGCCAACTCACACAGAATCTGGCATCTAGTTCATAAAGAACTAGTAACTCACCAACTCACACAGAATCTGGCATCTAGTTCATAAAGAACTAGTAGCTCGTAAGCTCACACAAAATCTGACATCTAGTTCATAAAGAATTAGTAACCTCTGGTTGGCACACCAGGCAACTGGTCCACAATGACCATGCATCTAATCACAAGGATTAGGGGATGTAGTGCGCACACACTACCCATCTAGCCTAAGGCTAGGAAACACCTCCAATCACACAGGTTGGTCCACCAGCTTGAAAAGCTGGGTAACTCGCCAACCTCGAAGGCTTGACATCTGCTGACCTTCTGTGAGGTCATGTTGACTGGTGCCACAGTCAGTAACGTTCCCGTGAATGACAACCCGCTGCAACTGTCACCTGCTGCCTTGGAATCACATCTGTAACTCATCACTTCCTCTTACTAGGGAAGTCCTTCTAGACCACACCAAGATTGTCTCTGAAGTACACAAACTTCACTCTCGACAGAGGCTTGGTCAACATGTCTGCTATCTGCTCATCTGTAGCAACATACTGGAGCTTCACTGCTCCCTTCTGTACCATATCTTTGATGTAATGGTACCTGATCTCAATATGCTTGGACTTGTCATGGAACACTGGGTTCTCTGTCAACTTCACACAACTCTGGTTGTCAAACCAGATACAAGTTGCCTCTAACTTGAGATCAAACAATCCTGCAAGCAGCTTCCGAAGCCACACTGCTTCGCTGCTCGCTGAACATGCTGCTATGTACTCTGCCTCAGTTGTACTGAGCGCCACACTCCTCTGCTTCTTGCTAAACCATGCGATCATAGTTGATCCCAAATTGAAGCAACATCCAGATGTACTCTTCCGGTCTGCAACACTACCGACTCGATCTGAATCAGTAAAGCCTTGCAGGCTTATCTCACGATCTGAAGCATATCTGAGTCCATAATCAATTGTACCTTTCAGGTACCTCATCACATGTTTTCCTACAATCAAGTGGACATCTCTCGGCTCCACCATATACTGATTCAATGTGTTCATTGCAAAACATATATTTGGCCTCGTGTTCGTTAAGTACATCAACGAACCAATCATTTGTCTATACATGGTGGCATCCACTGTCTCTGAAGATGTATCACTCAATAACTTCATATTTGTCACCATGGGTGTAGGCATGGCCTTACAATCTAACATCAATAATATCACTTAACAATGCCACGTAACTAGAGTAAGGTCGTGGTCTCTTGCTTTCTCTGAAGGATCCATCTAGAGCACCATACTTCTCTGCATCCTGAATAATTTCTTGAGCCCAAGCTGGTCTTCTCTTCTTAGTATTCATCTCTCGGGATGAATCTGCAGGTTTCTGTGGTTCTTCCATATCATGATCTTCTAATACAACATCATCGCCTGCATTTGTATCTGTAACTCTGGGAGCTTCAGGTTCCTCATCATGAATCTCTTTTGAATGATTTTGTCTCGATCTACTAAAGGCTGCATCCTCATTGAAGGTGACTTCTCTGCTAGTCTCAGTCTGACTGTGACCAAGGATGTAAACTCTGTATGCCTTCGATGTCTCAATGTATCCAACAAATATGCCCTTCTTGCCTCAGGGGTCCAACATCGATCTTTTGTCCTTGGGAACATGCACATACAATGGACAGCCAAATATCCTCAGGTGGCTTACCTCCGGCTTTTCACTTGTAAACATTTCATCTGTTGTCTTGTTCCCAAGTACACGGTGGGGATTTCTGTTCTGTACACATATTGCGGTCCGGGCTGCTTCTGCCCACAGATGCATCGGTAAGTCTTGATCATGAATCATGACCTTTACTGCTTCATGATTGTACGGTTCTTTCTTTCTACCACACCATGCTGCTGAGGATTGTAGGGAGTAGAGAGCTCCCTCTTAATCCCAACTTCCTTGTAGAATGCCTTGAATTCATTTGATGTGAATTCTCCTCCATTATCTGACCTTAATATCTCTATCTTCTTCTCAGTTAGGTTTTCAATAAGTGCCTTGAATTCTTTAAACTTGTTGAATACTTCAGTCTTAGCTTTCAAAAAATAAATCCAAGTTTTACGTGAGAAATCATCAATAAATGAGACATAGTATACATACCCGCTAAGTGAAGTGGCTGACATCGGTCCACACACGTCTGCATGTATGATGTCCAAAGCTCCTTTGGGTTTGCTGTCATTGCTTGGAAATGGTTTCTTCACATGCTTGCCTTGTGCACATCCCTTGCATATGCCTTCATGATTGACTTGGATTTCTGGCAAACCTGTCACCATCTTGCTCATGATTGGTAATGCTTTGTAATGAATGCGAACAAATCTTTTATGCCATAGCTCACTTGGAGTGACTGTAGTGTGTACTAATGCTGCAATTGAATGTCCCTTTAACTTGTATAGGCCTCCTTCTTGAACAACAATCACTACAACATCATCGATAGATTTTTCTTTTGGCCACATAAGAACTTCACCACCAATGAAAGAAACTCTGAATCCTTTCTCATCTAAAGTTGAGATAGAAAGGAGATTCTTCTTCAAACCAGGTACATATAAAACATCTTTCATTTTCATAGGTTTTCTGGAATCCAATTTGTAAGATGCTTCTCCTATTCCTTTAATGGGATATTGGTAGTCATCACCGAGCTTCACCTTGTGAGGTGAATCCTTCTGAACTAATTTTCAGAAAGAATCCTTGTAACCTGTCACGTGCTTAGAAGCACCACTATCAATAAGCCATGTGTCACTTCCATGAGTGACAGTACATGGAAGAGCTGATATCAATACATATTCTTCGCTCGAGTCTTCTTCTTTGGTTCTCTCTTGATCAGGTTCATCATCTTCTGCGGCACGAGCATGATGTCTTTTATACTTGCCTTTTCTGACCTGACCTTTAGAGCTGGGACAATTTATTGCAATGTCTCCCATCTTCTGACAGATGTAACATTTGTAATTTGAGAAATCTTTCTTAAACTTGTGTGTCTTTTGTAATCCATGAGGCTTTTTGTGTGAGTGAACTTCCTTCTTGCTCTTTCCTTTTCTTGCATGAGCTGCTAGAGCTTGATTTTCCTCATCGCCTAGTTTCTCTTCTCTTGCTGCCAATCTAGCTTCTTCCTGAGTACAATCCTCCCATAGTCTGCTAAACCTTGTTAGCCTTCTTGAACATATTCCTTGAATGAATGATTCCCAAGATTTGGGGAGACCATTCAAGGTAGTCATTAGTAATTCAATTTCTTCGATTGTGTCTCCAATGGCTTCAAGCTGTTCTTTGATTTGAGACACCCTTGTGAAGTAGGATTGGATAGTTTCTGAATTCTGCATCTTCACATTCTTGAGTTGTGTCCTCAAGGTCATCTTCCAGTTGATATTCTTTCCTTCATACAATCGGGATAACACATCAAACATTTGCTTGGGAGTTGTCAATGATGAGACACGAGGGATCAAATTATCCTTGATAGAATCAACAATGATTCTCTTTGAGTTAACTAGGTTCTTTTTGTACTTTGCCTTGGCCTCATCTTTGTTTGGTTCTGGAACTTCTTCTTCAACGAAATCTTCTAGGTCATTCTCTTCTAGAATGAGCATCACTCTATACTTCCATGCTCGGAAGTTATCAACACTCTCAAGCTTCTCATCAAGCTTGGTACTGGGTGCCTTCTTGTCTTTGAACGAAAATATAATTAGAGAAATGAAAACTTTTCAAAGAAAGGTTTTGAACTTTACCAGAGTGTGCTATGCCAAGGTGAACTGCTCCAACTTCAATCTGCAGCTGCCAAAACGTCTTGATCTAGGGTTTATGAGGAAAACCTATTTTTTTCAAAATGAGAATTTTAGAATTCTGCTCCGAGGGAAAGATGCACCCTCCTTGGGTGAGCTCCTTGGTAGCTTTACTTTGACCAACGTCCTCTAGAAAGTGGGAGAAGTCACCTTCTAGGGTTTTGTGCAGTTGCCGACAGTTGCAGTTTTCAAATCTTTGTCAAACTGAGAATCTAAACCCAAGGAAATATGCGCTACGGTTAGGAGAGTCTTCCTATGGTCTTGATTTCCCTAACGAGTCCATCTAGGGCCCTTCGTCTGTAGGGCCGACTTTACAAATATAAAATAATATTATTCTTTAGGGTTTTGTCTTGGTCTAATACAATATTGATACAATAAGAATATCTT
>ML792884.1:137574-147952 GCA_009831015.1 Picea engelmannii | reverse complement strand
CAAGCATCGAACACCTCCCAAGCTCTGGGTCCCTTGCTTACATGTTGAGAATAATTGATACCTCAGATATTCCAGGGTAGTCTTGATTAGGATTGCATGGATCTCGATCATGAAGAGAATATCTGATGGTCTTAGTGCATCGTAAACTATTCTCGAGGAAGACCAAATGTTTTGTTGCAATTCCAACATCCAACAATAATCCCCCAAACCCCTTTCCTTCCCCCAGTGATTAATTAGTTGGGGAACCCAAGATGGGTCCACGTGGTGGGAGGGGAATCTCGAATGACATCCTAAGATCTCTAATGATTCCCCATTTCCTTACTTGCTATGGTGTTGCCACCCATTCATTAGAGCGCTTGAGCTTCATGACATGAGATCTTGTGAGATCCTTGTCCAAGAAAATCCTCTAGTGGAGGGAGAAGAGGTGTCGCTTTGCCCAAAGGGCTTGCAGATGGTCTCCCATTGACCCCGAATTGGAGGAAAAAAATAGAATCCATACCAAACCAAGCTCTCTCTAGAGGGATATTGTGTAGGTCCAAAGTCTCCTGAAAGAAGTAGACTCCTGTTGGCATAGGGTCTAGATGTGGTGCTGGAGATGAAGGGATTCCCTTCACCTTCAGGTTTATCTCCCAAGGCCTTTTGTGCGCTCCTCATTAAGCTTTCCTTGCACTAACTCCTCAATTGTTGTAAGTGGGTGGGTCTTGTGCCTCCCTTGAACAACCTTTTTCCAAGATTTGAGTTTGAGTCCCAGTTTCCTATTGGGAGTGAATCTCATCTTGCTTGTTCTTGAGGTCCAAAATTTTAGCATGCAATGAATCGCTAGGTGGTTGAAGGGTTTCTTGTTCTTTGTTATCTTGAACCAGTTGTTTGATAATAAGATTATCATCTTGCGCTTTCGAAACCCGATTTGTGAGGCTATGAACCTCACGTTGTAATTGGTCCACTCATTATTAAATCTTGAATTTGTACTCCTTGTAGTTGCACAAATTTCCATGCAAAATCCTTGAGTTGATCTTTCCAACATACTAGAACTTGCAGTGTATCCATGCCATCACTATCTTCTATTTCAGGTTGTTGTTGCACCCTTGGGGATGCCACCACGAGGGACAAGGTGGGTTGGGCCAAAATTGGCCATATTTGAGGAGGTGAGGGTAGGGTCAGGGGGCTTGTTGGTAGGTGAAGGAGGGATAGGACCATAGGTAAAGGGGTTATGGTCAGGGGAGATATTTAGTGGTAAAAGGGGGATGTATAGGGTAGAAGGGAGAAGGAAATGGAGGAGGATTGGAACACGAAGGAGGATGAGATGGAGGGAGTGTAGGGTAGGGATGCAAGTGAAAGGTAAAAGGTGAAGGAAGGCAGGGTCATTGGGTAGAAGAAAGGGCAGGAGGAGGCAGTGGGGGAGAGGGGGGAAAGGGGAGGGAAGTTCATGGTTGCGAAATGGGAGATGGACAGGTTTATGGGCAAGGCAAAGGGCACGGGTGGGAAGAGATTTGTGGGAAAGAAGATGACATAGAGATGGCAGGTTTGTGGGTAGAGAAGAGGATGCATGCAAGGCCATCATGGGGAGTAGGTTGGGGGTATCATGGGTAGCAGGCATGGGAACATCCCATCCTAGGTCAAAGTTGTCTAGCTCTTTTCCTGAGAGAAGTACTAGGTCTCAAGAGGCAATTTCTACAGGAACCATCCAAGACAAACCCTATTCAGCCATTCAATTTCTTCTTTTCCTCTACCTCGATGGTAGGTGATCATAAGCAGTATGCAAATTCCCATGCAACATCATTCTCCCAGATTGGTGTGATCCCACACTTCTTTTAGACCTGCAGTGGACGGACTAGTGCCCACTAGGGCCTAAGAAGGCTTGGTTCACACCATAGTTCAGTGGCTTAACCCTCCATCGCCCATAGTACTTAGTGCTCCATCCTTAGATTCTTCCCGATTGCATAGAGTGTTACGAGAGTTGTGGATGTTCAATTTCCACCCATGATCACATGCCCCAATCTTGTCAATCCACGTTTCTCTCTGGAAGAGTGTATCAGAGTCCCAATGTTACATTTATCGTTATTGGGAATTTATTGCTAGGGGTCCAAAATTGAAATTATTGGAAATGTTGGGGAAAATATTGGAAATTATCTGGAAACTTGAAAAAATACAAAACATTTTTTTTATTTTAATTTTTTTAAACTTATAAAGCAACACCAACATTAAACAAACACATTGTTACATAAATATGAAAATAAAACTCATATATAAGATGTCAAATGGTACATCAGACATCAATATTGAAATATGATATTTGTCTCGAGTCATAAGTCCTGACAAGATAATACAAAATCACATCCAAACAAAAATAAATGATCGTATGAGATGAATCATGGCAATGAAAACAACGAATTTCCCCTTGTTTGCTTGATGGAAAATGGTCACAGTATCCTCGAAGCTCAAACCAATGTTTTGAAACTTGGACTTGGACTTGGATTGACTCGGACCGATCTGATTTCAATGACTTGGTTTACTAAAAAATAGATAAAATATTTAAATTTTAATGAAAAAATTATATTTTAAAGATTCCAAACCATGATTCCAAAAAATTATTGAAATTTCCAAAGAAAGCATTATGAATAAATGAGCAAAATCATTTAAATGACAAGCAATGCTCCACCATCACTTGTATTGGGATCGTCATCATTAGTATCTCCCTTTGCCTCTTTCCTAACCTTTGCCTCTACCTCGATCCTCTAGGGACATCAGTCAACACCACCCTATATGGGTGAAACCACCTAATCCAAGCCTTATAATATGGTAGAAAAAGCTTAACATGATTAATTAGTGATTTTGGTTCGAGTGAAGGGTACATTTTTGCTAAGGCCATGACAGAAGAGTTCAACAATCAATACCACCAACAGCAAGGTATATAAAGGGTTTGGTGCTCTTGATTAAATGCCAATATCATACCCTCATACATGATAAAACCCAATGAAAATGTTCCAATCCTACCAATCCTGAAATCCTGAAAACACTAAAGTCTGCTGAATTTTGAATGGGATATGAAATTCTACTTTCTCCATATGAAGTCCGATGATATTGGAACCACTCTCAAACATCCTGAAACAATTAATGGTAATGGTAATGTTAGAAATGTCAACTTTTACTTTAAGAATTTAACATTACCATTAGTTGTCAGCATTTTTGGTCAAACTGTATGAGGCTAAACTCACTTTTGCAAAATGAGGGTTAAAAGACCAAGAATCTGGTTAATAAGGTGATATTGATGCAGACAGGGCGATAATTTCCAATTTATCGCAATAATTACTCAATTTATCGCGATAAATTCAAATTTGAAATTATCGCGATTATTTCAGGCGATATTATCGCGATAATTTCGATAATATCGCGATAAGTGTAACACATCAGACAGTGTATTGATTCCTTCTTGGTGATTGATGACTTTGTTTGGGAGTTATTTTCTTCTTCCTCCCCTCATTCTAGGTTTGCTTCTAGTTGTGACGTCTTGATGTCTGTATTTTTTTTTAAGTTCAAGATGGGTTTTGTATCTGTATTACTTTTTTGTTGTAATTGCCTAGCTCTTTAGCTTTTTTATCTATTTGCAGTTGAGTGATAGGAGTTGCTTTTACACTCCCACTATGTATCTGTATTGGCTGTACTTCTGAATTCTATTAACCTACTATTGTGGTCATTCGTTGCACATTAATAAAATTATCTTTATCTATATTAGTGTCATGCAGTGGTTGCTCTTTGAATATATACTAGTTACTCATATTTGTGATCCAGTTGAGGATGGCAGTTTGCACTTTATTCTCATGATCTAGGATCTAACTGAGTTTATTTTATATTCACTTTCACATGTTCTTATTAATTCTTGCTTTCATCTGCACATTTTTCCAACTGTCTCTCTGACCAACCGAGTAAACAATATTGTCTGTTGATAAATCGCTATTTTAGGATTGTATGACCAATGTTTTGGGTATTTGTCTAATTATTGTTTGCTTTGAAATTATGGGGAAGTGCAATGCATTTTCATCATAAATACACTCACATAAAAGTGTGAAAACATTGTTTTTATGGGAATTGTCATCCTTGGTTTTTCTTTTTATGTTCAAGCAAATTAACTATCTTTTATTTGCAGAGCGTTTTATAATAGTATCATACAACATTCTTGCTGACTATCTTGCTAAAAATCACTGGCAACAACTTTACATGCACATACCTCATCATATAATGGACTGGGATTGGCGCAAGGGAAGGATACTGCTGGAGTTGGGCTTGTGGTCTCCTGACATTATTTGCCTACAGGCATGTTAATACTGATTGATTACATTCACATATTTGCTTTTCGATTATTTCCATGCACACAATTTGTTTGGTTAGTGGATCTTTAAAGGTCTTGTCCTTTTGTGCGAATTCAAAAGGATGGTGTCTGTGAACTGCTGTTTTCTATGGGATTAACTTTCTCATAGCTATGTTATGAGTGCCTCTATAAGACTACTGTAGCTTGTACTAGAAATAAGGTTACAATATATTAATGCCACTGACAAGTTCATGCACTGGCAGGAGGTGGACAGATTCCAGGAGCTACAAGAGGAATTGAAACAAAGAGGCTATGGTGGAATCTGTAAGGTCTGGTTGTGTTGAATTAGTCCTTGTCTTTTTATAAAAATGAACTTTGAGTTTTCCATATGGGTCCGTATGTAAGATCTAGGTTGGCAGAAAGATGGCTTTCCGTACAGAACATAAATTGATGGTAGCCATACTTTGGGGTGCTATATTTTCAGCTTATATAAGTTGAGGAATTAAGTTTCACAAAAGATGACTGTACTAAGGGTCTCTTTACTGGCAACCATTTTTTCTTGGAAATGGATAAGTGCATGATTAGAAATTTGTCACGTGTTAGGAATATTCTTTTGCAGCTTGCAGTCAATATGCTGATCGATATTTTGAATTTGTGATACATTATGGGTATTCAAGGTTTTTATGTAATGCAGGAACGCACTGGGATAGCAACAGATGGTTGTGCTATATTCTGGCGGAATTCACGGTAATAATACCTTTATGCAACAGATCTGGCTGACATAATGTGAAGTTCTATTATTATTTATGGCACAGTTGTATGTAACATCAAATGCACTGGTTTAGTGTTCAAAGTATGTCACATTTCATGTCTAAATTTGTCTCTCCCTTCATGAATACTTATCATAGGATTTTTATATCTAAAAGTTTTCTAGATTGATTTAATGGCAAAACCCGTTGCATTATTCCATGAAAACATTGTTTTGCTTGCTATTGAGCTGAAGGTTGTTCTGCTTGCTGCTTACTATTTACTAAAGTTTATGCTGTCAATATGAGAAGATGCATAACTGAGCCCTTATTAAAATTATGGAAGTTGGTAATTATTTTCATAGTACAGGATATGGAAATGCACTTTCTAAGATATTTGAAGCATTCTATTTGTCAATTTCTGTAAATATTTGGGTGACTCTGTACTGTTCTCCATTGGATCTGCTTGTTTGAACTTTGTAGGTTGGCACCAATTTAGCAGAGATTTGTTGAAATTTATAATGATCCTGAAATTCAACCTTAGGGAAAATAGTGGATGTTTGAAGATTAGTCCAAGGTTGTCTTATGATTCAATTGGTCATTAGTTGACTTTGTTTATGGGAGGGTAACTCCACTTTTCAAACTGAAGTCTTTCAGATCTGGATTCAACTTATGTTATATGGAAAGCAGTGTGTATAAACATATTCAAACGACATATGTGTGTATGCATAAATGAACCCACTTTGTGATAACAGAACTGGAAATTGGAATTTATAATTTCGGGGCGCATTTACCTGATTGCTGCAAGATTTAGTTTCTGCAACCAAAATGGGGCCTTGGAGCCCACTCAAACCACAAAACCACTACAAAACAAATTCACTGGGGAATCAGTAATGAATGCTGGAAAACCACGAAAACCACTTCCAAAGAACTGCCTGAAATAATATTAAATTAAACTTTAGAAAACAAAGCTGTTATTTACCCCCTTGAAATGGATGACCATGGTGGACTAGGAGAAATCATATCTTGGGCATATGGAGGCCTTTCGGAGTGAAATGAAAGGCATACCTAGCAGAAAAGGATGGTCTGGATGCAATGGAACAATCAATTTTTCTCCACGATGCATGGATACTGCTGGAAATGAACAATAAGATCAGATCTTCAAGAGAAAATAATAGGAGCTTTGGAGGTCTGATTCCAAAACTGAAAGAAGGGTTTTGAAGCTCTTCCAATATTCAACACAACTACCAGGTCCTGTTGTATAAAAGATGAGTTCGACGTGCACTCAAAAGGCATCCGTAGTTTTCAAAAGCTACCTCTATCTTCAAACAAAATGGGACTTAACCTCACAAGTGCTCTGATACCATATTGGGAAATCAACAGGTGGTCGACCACAAGAACGGACACTACAGAGAAATATCTCACACAATTCAAAGCCCAAGACACCAAGACTTATGTGGTAAAATGTACCTTAGAGAGGGAAACATCCACGGAACAACATAAAGGTTGTATTACTACTCAAGAAAGCTTACATCCAGTTCAATACTCTCCGTCATGCAACATCACACCGACATTAGGGATAAATGACCCTCCACGATCTTTAAATAAATATCATGGACCAATCAAGTGATAAACATGAATCAATTGTGGTGAATTAAGAATAGACCGACGAATCACCTATGCACAAGATAGAATGGTGACTATTGGTTAACTCAAGTACAAAAGCACATTAAAAGCGCACATCACTGGTACATTAGACCAAGTTGGTCTTAAGCAACCTCCTAATGTCTAATATCCTAACCAATGTTGCAAACATTGTGTTGGTGAATAGATCATCGAGGGTTCTGAAAGAAACTTATTAGCAACATTATGAAAATATCAACAAACTTAAAAAATATAAAAATGTTCATTTGTTTTTCAATTTTTAAAAATCTAAAGCAACAACAACATCAAATAAATGCATTGCCACATAAATATGAAAATAAAACAGATATCAAAGATGTCAAATGATACATCAAATTGATACTAAATCCCACTTGATCTTTGATTCTTGAGTCTCAAAATATCATCTAAAAATATAATAAATGTATTTCATCATCAGGACTCGTCTACAATGAAATGAGGAAAATAAAGTATCGATTCCCTCTACTTTTACAAGCAAAGGTAATAGCTCTCCCTCTAGATGAAGGCCTTGGGGTTGGAGTTGGAGTGTGATGTCTTCTGCTCGTTGCTTGTGTCTGTATCGATGAAGGTGGTGGCACACTCTCAGTATCCTCCTTCTGTAAAGGAGGTTGCTCTAGAACATCCTCCTCTACCACACCCCCTGCCACCTTATTTGGCGTGTCCTCCTATTACCACTCAAGGGTCTCCTTGATGACAAGTCTCTCAATGTCCACCCTCCATGCATCTATGGTGTCAATCCCATCCAATGAAATAACCTACACGTTAGGTGTTTTCTCAAGTTGCTTCACCCACAACTAGAGATTGTTGTAGGATGTAGACCATGTCATTAAGGATTTGGGATTCTAACTTGTATGAGGGTCATAATACATAAATTAGAGGGTGACAACTCATAAGTTATAATTTATAATAAATCAATTTTTTTTGAATTTTTTTAACTTGTTGCACTTCTTGGTGTGTATTCTTCTCTCACTTGATCAACACCGAGATCTTCCAGCCTTAGATTCTCATTTTGCATCAGTGCACCTATGACATTGCTTTATAGCTTTTGCTTTTAATTGGACCTAGTGATTGGATTAGCTAGACACTTATATACGATGCACTTTCTCTTTCACTTTCTAGCTTTCAACGTTATCTAGGAGTTGCTTCTGCACTCCCACATTGTATTCAAATTGGATGTATCTCTTAGTCCCATTGACCTACTTTTGTGGTCATTTATTGGACATTAATAACAATATCTTATCTTATTATCTAGTGGAGTTCACAACTTAAATAACTACATGTTTGGCTAAGCACACAAATAACAAGTTTTTGTATAGTGGGTACTTTTCTACCATAGTTTGCCCACAAAGCATCTACAACAAATAAGAGAAACATAAAAAAGACATTGAAATTAGAAACAAAGAAAGAAGATGTTAGAATATGTAATTCTTACTTGTCTTAATCTTGTGTGAGAACATTATATTTGTAACGTAGAGAAATCTCTACGAGAGTGGTTTGATACAATAGTTTAAGAGATTGTTAGATAATTGGTTGTGAGAGAGATTCTCTCCAACTAAGACTCAGAGAATAGTGTGAGGTTGAGATATTGTCTCAACTGGGTGATTGTGTGATATCTATCTTGAGACAAGCTTCTTGTTGTTTGTTGTATTTATATGTATTCGTTACATTAATTTAATAGTGATTGGCATTATTTTTTGTGTGTAATACTCTGCAATCCTGTTTTAATATTAAAAAAAACAAAACATAAGTGAAGTAATGATGTAGATTAAGACAAGTATTCATTAAGGGAGAGTGTTAGAATATGGAATTCTTACTTGTCTTAATCTTGTGTGAGAACATTATATTTGTAACGTAGAGAACAATCTCTACGAGAGTGGTTTGATCCTACAATTTAGGAGATTGTTAGATAATTGGTTGTGAGAGAGATTCTCTCCAACTAAGTGTAATGTCCCCACTTTGGGACATGATTATATTACAAAGTGTTATGATGACTAGAGTTGCCAGAGTGTTATGAGGAGCACCAGTTGATGGAGAAGCATGAGGAGTACCCAGGATCACTGATGAGTATGGAGAGTTATGATCCGGAGGCGCATGAGCTACCCTCCACGAGGATCTTTGAGACTGTCAAGCACTTACATACGCATGGGGACTCCAGAGCCAGGGGCAGTTTTGAGGACACTTCCATTTGTGTCCCAGGATTGGATGACCTTCGTGTTGAGGTTGACCCGGTAGTACATCTTGGATCCATGTTGTGACAGGAGTATACAGGAGATTACACGAGTATGCAGGAGCATACAGTGGTGAGTGATAGTTCACAGAGACATGCTGAGATGTGCAGTGGGATTCAGATGGACGTATTGGATTGCAGGGAGGAGACACACTTAGTAGAGCATGGAGATGTCTCTCCTTTGCAGCAACACATAGTACTGGGGGATCACCTTCGCAGTAGCAGCAGCCATAGGGGTGATGATGATTGGGATTTAGTGATGATTATAGGCAAGTATTTACCATGGGTACCGATGGACGAGTTTTTGGTTGAATCCTTGGGATTGACCAAAGCATATGATACCTTCCAATCCTACACAGACATCTCAGAGGGAGACATAGATACATATTCTCATAGGGATGTGCACAGAGGGATTTCGACAGTGATCAGTATGACCCAAGAGTAGTTAGTGGGGATTGGAAGTGATAAACTTCCAAGTTTGCCATGGGATCCGGGAGTCCATATTGTTGGTAGGTTGTTTCACCTTATGATGACCCAGGTTGCGCCAGAGAGCCACATACTTCACTATGGGTTGGTTTTGAGTGGGCTTGCAGGGGCTTGTCCCATGGAGTGAGGCAGTTTCTCCCTTTTGATCCTCATGATTGAGCATGGAGATGGTTGGGCAGATACTCCTTCCACAAAGATTCTTTTACAGATACCACTTTTGGACATCAGGTCCAGTTTCCACAGGTATTCCAGCTTGAGGATCCAGGAGTGGGGAATCCAGTATGTATACAGGGAGTTGACAGTCATGGTCAGGGTAATGCAATGCCAACGTGGTGATCTTTGGCAGAGACTAGCATGGGACCCGGGAATTACATGGTTGAGCATTT
Organism: Picea engelmannii; assembly: GCA_009831015.1. Lineage (NCBI taxonomy): Eukaryota > Viridiplantae > Streptophyta > Pinopsida > Pinales > Pinaceae > Picea > Picea engelmannii. The sequence goes on along the minus strand of ML792884.1, from coordinate 138,118 downwards.
CATTTACTGATGGAGGCGAGTGGACCCTTACAGGGGAAAGTTATTTTGACTTTCCATTGAGCTTCATTGCTAAGGAGAGCACGTCACTTGAGGGTGATTCATGGAGGTCTTGCAATACCTCACTATGGCAACAACATGTGCAGTTGATGGAGACCGTGTTGGTCTTGGTATGGACATGTTGGATGGACTCATTCCGGGATGAGGTCATGTGTCATGTGCATAAGATTCATGTTGTTGATATATTTCAGGATTATGCTTCACAGGGTATTGCAGTTCACATCTTGATATAGGACTCACGGGGTGTAGTGTATGATAGTCCCTCTTTGGATGGAGCCTACTGTGTGTCCCACAGGTGGACATGGGACCCCGGTATTATATTTGGATTGATTCAGTTATTGCTTGAGGACAAGCAATATTCTATCAGGGAGGACTGTAATGTCCCCACTTTGGGACATCATTATATTACCGAGTGTTATGATGACCAGAGTTGCTAGATGGAGGTTATAGCGAGTACATGGGCTATTGAGGGGTATTTTGGGGTCCG
>ML792884.1:49638-71725 GCA_009831015.1 Picea engelmannii | reverse complement strand
ACAACCCCCCCCACCTTAGGGCCCACTCCACACCACCTTTCGATTCGACGAAGGAGACCCTGACATATTATCCTCTATCCTGCGCGAAATGCTCCCACCTAAGACCCAGTTCTCCTCGTTTGACTCTGCCTCAACCAAGTACATCTGCCTTTCATCCGCCACTTGGGAAGCAGCCCTCAAGTCCTTTCCCCAATCCTTTTGATCCACTTCCACCCCAAAGGTTGGATCTTGTCCTATGAACAAGTGGTATGACGAAGAATGAAAGACTCTACACCGTCAACATCGACATGCTTTCATCCACTATCAACCATCCTACTCCAACCTCAAAGCTTCCTATCGCAGTCTCCTCTGTCACAAGAAACATATTTTTATCTCTTAGAGGAGACGTGACCTTTGCGTTCTCCTTGCTCACTCCCCTAGACAATTTTGGAGTACCATCCTCCCTCGACAACCCCCCCCTCCCATCTGACCTTGATCCGATGTCCATGTTCTCTCACACCTCCAATCTTTATGATATTCCCGGGCAGCCCCATATCCATGTCACCTCTCCCCCCTCCTCATGGCACTTATTCTGAGACAGAGATATCAGGGAGCCCATTTGGGTGATGAGCAACAACAAAGCAACAGATGAGGAAGGGTTCTAGGGAGAGTTCTTCAAGCACGGTCTCTATGCTCTGGTTAGTTATTTGGCGTATCCCTTCAACCATGTAGTTTGTAAAGGCTTTCCCTCAACACGGTCTCATCACATCATCCACCCGATTCATAAATTTGCTCCCAGCACAGATCTCGATTCCCAACAACTACAGGACGATCATGGTGGGCCACACATTTTCGAAACTGTATGCTACGGTTCTCCATATGAAGCTCTCCTGTGACCTTGAGCAGAGACACCTCAGAGCTAGGGGACAAGTAGGTTTTTGTTAGGTAGCTAGAGAGGTAGTGGGGCGGGGGGCGGAGGGCCCATAGTGATAATAGTGGAGGCCATTCAATGTAAGGTGGATTAGGTCCACTATAGTTTTAAATAAGGCTCACTATGGTAGTTAGATTTAATAAATGTAAGAGAACTTCTTAGAAGGTTCCTCTAGAATGTTCTTAGGTGGTTGGTAGCACTATATAAAGGGGTTCAAGCAATGTAATGGGATATGAAGAGAAGTATTGTATTGTGAGTGGTAGTTCAATAGGAGGATGCCCCCTCGAAGAGGCAAGTGATCAGGAGAAGATCCTTTCCATAATAGGATCCATTGTATGGTGTTGCCCCACCTCAATGGTTTTTAATAATAAAGTGGAGATTTATTCTATATTTACTTGTGGATCTATTGTAGTATTTATGTATTTAGTCTTTCATTCTGAACAAGTGGTATCAAAGCACTTTCCTTGGCAGGCATTGTGGGTAAATATTTTTAATTTTTACAGATTTATTTTTTCAGAGAAGAAAAAAGAGGGCCCTGACATTCCAGACAATTTCTGTAGATTTCGGTGCAAAATTTCTAGAAATTGGTTGTAAATGTGAGTTCCTCTAAAAAAAACAACCAAGTTGAAAAAAAATCGTTCGAAACGGAGTCCAGGAAGTGGAGTTATCGACATTTTAAAATCTGCAATTTTCAGGGTTTTTCCGCGGATGTACGTGCAATTTTTCTGATTTTTGTAACACTTGGGGCCGGATTTGCACAAACAAATTACAGATCTGTGTTCCTCTCACAATTCCACCCAATTTCAACCAAAAAGCATCCAAATCAGAGCTCTAGAAGTGAAGATATTGCTGATTTAAAATCAACCATTTTTAGGGGTTTCTCGTGACGGTGGCGGGATTGCAGAGTTCATAACTTTTCACAGGGTGCTCATATTGCTATCAGATCAGTTCCATTGGATAAATAATTTTAAGAGATTTCTTTTGGTATCTTATATGTGGATTTTTCCATGGATATTCACTTTCAATCCCTCATGGACCTATAACGTAAACTGGAAGACTCCAACGCAAAATTTCAACGCGATACGGAAGTTATTGAAGAGATCAGACTTGCAGTGCAAGAGACATATATTAAGAATCTCATGTACATTGACATCACAGGAGCATATACTCAAGAAAGATATGCTTGGTATGATTACGAGGAAGATTGTGAGGATTGGTATATGGGCAGTTGTAATCTCTAGGATGATAACTACTTTCATCTTTTATTTGATAACTCTACTCCACCTTATGTAGAGCACATTATGGAGAGTAGTCCTGAGCCTTCTATGAATACTATTTTTCATTATTCTCCAGTACTAGTGTGTTATCCAAATTATTTTTTGGATATGGAGGCATCTATATATTTAGATCCCCATGATCAATGTAGATCTTCAGAGCTTCGTTTTCAGTTGGTTCATGAGTTCAGATATCTTCCGCGTGGAGTTCACATGAGCACTTGGACATGGGACCCCGGTTTGCAATGGTGGTTGGACTACTTCAGCATGGTGGTTTTCATTTCTACATGGGACCTTGGTTCTCTAGTCTACTTTAGCAATATGGTCCACAGTTATCCATGGGACCCTGGTATATGGTTGTACACCATCATAACAAGCGTTGAGGATGACACTTTCATAAGGGGGATGGAATGTTATGTAGCTAGAGAGGTAGTGGGTTAGGTAGCAGAGAGATAGTGGGGGGCAGGGCGGAGGGCCCATAGTGATAATAGTGGAGGCCATTCAGTGTAAGGTGGACTAGGTCCACTATAGTATTAAATAAGGCCCACTATGGTAGTTAGATTTAATAAATGTAAGAGAACTTCTTATAAAGGGGTTCAAGCAATGTAATGGGATATGAAGAGAAGTATTGTATTGTGAGCGGTAGCTCAATAGGAGGATGCCCCCTCGAAGAAGCAAGTGAACATGAGAGGATCCCTTCCATAATAGGATCCATTGTATGGTGTTTCCCTATCTCAAGGGTTTTTAATAACAAAGTGGAGATTTATTCTATATTTCTCTGTGGATCTATTATGGTATTTATGTATTCGGTCTTTGGTTCTTAATAGTTTTCGACCGACTCACCAGACTATCGATCACATCTTCATCCTCTTGGCCATCATTGAGGAGGCACGACATCGCTCTTCGAAAGTCTATTGTTGTTTTGTAGATTTCCGGAAAGCTTTTGATTATATCCCGAGGGAAGCCCTGTTCCAGAGGCTCAGAGATATTGACATCTCCATGACCTCGTTGACAACCATCATGCGCCTATATGAGTCTGTTCTTGGTCGACTCCGCTCAGCTCATGGGATGTTTGACTTCATCCGAAGTAGTATTGGAGTTAAACAGGGTTGCCCACTGTCACCCACGTTGTTTGGGATTTATATTAATGAACTGGAGACCTTCCTTCACGAGCACATCTAGGACAACGATGGATGTATCCTTCACCAGGTCCTGATATCTATCCTACTTTTTGCTGACGATGTGGTCCTCCTCTCGTCATCTCAGAGGGATTACAGAGACAGTTGGATGCCTTATCCCTGTTTTGCGACCTTCGATAGTTGACGGTCAACCTAGGTAAAACCAAGGTCATGATTTTCAACGGGTTGAAGAAAACTTCAAATTTTTGTTGGAGAAATTTCTATTTTCGGCACACTAGTTCAGTGGGAGTTCACTGACTAGTTCTTATTTTAGACTTTCTAATTTTAGACCATCACTATTATTCATGCATTTCTAAGAAAATCTCATTGCAGATCACTGCTTCTTCGCTTTTCTTAATTATAGGATGTCATTTCCTATATGAGTGAAATTCACTCACTCATTGAACAGATCATAATATACATTGATTCTCATTCTTCATATTGTATCTCTCTTCTTTTCTTGATAAGCTTTGTTTGTGTATGATTTAGCTAGGTCTCCTGTGCAGGTTTCCATGAAACACTGACATGGTATTAGAGTTGAGCTGCTTGGAGCAACCCAGACAAGCCAGAGAAGAGCGAAAGAGGATTTAATTATTGAGTAACCCTAGTTTTCGCCAGAGTCGCAGCCTATCCCTATCGAAAGGTGCGACAATTGGAATCGACACAGTCTATCCATTGCTAGGGTGTGACATTCAATCGACACAGTCTATCCATTGCTAGGGTGCGACATTCAATCGATGTAGTCTATCCATTGCTATGGTGCGACATTCAATCGATGCAGTCTATCCATTGCTAGGGTGCGACATTCAATCGACACAGTCTATCCATTGCTAGGGTGCGATGGTCGCACTCAAACTTATGATTTTTTTTTTTCCAGGAATTGATGCAACCTCTACACATCCAAGGTGCGACATCATCGCACTGTATTCTTCACCAGGGTGCGACGATTTAGTCTTCCCTCTAGAAAATTGGGATCGACGCACCCTATCCATTGCTAGGGTGTGACATAGTCACACTGCATCCTTCTCTAGGGTGTGACGATTCAGTATGCCCTTTAGAAAATTGGTTTTCTGCAGTAAAACAACCATATCTTGAAATCCACGATCTGGGTTGGGCTGAAATTTTGACGAGGGACGTATGACATAGGGATGCTCATGCTCACCAAAAATCTCCAAAACCCACATCGTATTTTAGGAGATATAGTTGTTTTATCATATCTATAGTTGCCATAGAACCATCAGTTATATCTTGGAATCCACGATCTGGGTTTTCAGGATCTTTTCAGAATCAATAGCAGGGATGGAGACGATGCAACTTCTTAACTCAAGTCTGGTGATAATACTCACACTGTACAACTATTTTGAATGGAAGTCGAAGGCTGCATTCCAACTCAAAAGAAAAGCATTGTATAATTTGACGATGGCAACAGAAACAAAACCTACATCAATGGTTGAGAAGACCAGATGGGCGAACTGTAAGGATGAGGCCACATGTCTACTTCTTGAGTTAATCTCCACTGATTTATGGTTTCATGTTGCCACATGGAAGACTCCAAACGGAATCTAGACCACCTTGGAAGGACTCTTTGGAAATTAGAATGAGATGCGAGGTCATATGCTTGAGGTAGAGTTGAATACCTTAGACCCTAAAAGTTTTGATAATATACAAGATTTCTTTACTAAATTTAAATCTTTGATATTGAGCTTGGGTGAATGTGGTATTGACAAGTCTACATAAGAGAAACAACTTATTCTAACAATGTTGGCCAAGCTAGGACCATAATACGTTGTATATGTCTCCAATTTCCATTTTGGCATGTCTTTTTGGAACAAATTGGAAAATGCCTACGATGGCTCAGTTCATTGAGTCTCTCACACAAGAGAAGACAAAACTCATATATATGGGCCTCATGAAAGATCCCAAAGCACATGCACTCACCATGCATGATGGAAATCCAAATAGAATGGGAAGGAGAAACATAACGAAAAGGAGGGATATTCCAAACCCTTTAACGATTCTTCAAGTTCCAAAGACTCTTCAGATTCCAAGAAGAAGAAGGGAAAGCAGTGCACTTACTGCAATAAACCGAATCATGAAGAATCTACATGCATGAAGAAACAAATCGATCTTATGGCACATGCACTTCAACAGGACAACCTTGGAAACTTCATTTCAGAGGGAGTCAAGAAGCAGAAGGAAGGAGATCATGCTCCTAAGAAAGGTAATCATCATGCTCTTGTTGCAATTAATTCCTCATCTGATTCATGGATTATAGATTTTGGCACATCCCATCATATGGCAGCAGAAGAGGAAGTTTTCTCTTCTTTGAGTCCATGCTCAAGACCCCCTATTCTCATGGGGGATGATACTCCAATAACAGTAGTAGGAGAAGGGAGAGTGGAACTCCATAATGGCAATTTTGAGAATGTTTTACATGTTCCAAAGCTTTCTATGAATTTGCTCTCAGTTTATCAGATCACTCTGCTCTTAGTTTATCAGATCACTCAGAAAGGTAAAAAGGTTGAATTTACATCAGATTCAGTATTAGTAATTGACATGCATGACAATTCCATCATTGCAATTGGTGAGGTGGATCACAAGTCAAGGATGTATAAATTCACTAAGTTTTCTGATGATGACTCCTTTTTTCTACTTACACATAAGGAGAGTACTTTGCATGCACCTCCAGTGCAACATGCATATACTCTTGTGCTTCCATCAGTTTCAGACATCAGAGATGGTTCCATACACTCATATTATGTACATGGAAATAAGCAGGTAGTACATCCAGATAAGAAGCTAGTGCTAAAGCTTCAACAGATGCCCAAGAAGGCACAATTCACACTTCAGGCAACAAGTATCCTTGCAGGGAATCCATTGGATTCGAGGAGGACTCAATCTCAGCATGAGGAGCCTTCTCATGTACTTTTAGCTTCAGAACCTGCAATGCCCATGCATTGCTATATGGTTCAATCTTCTGATCTGTAGCTCTACAGTGAGGCTGTGGGAAATCCATTATGGCAAGCAACCATGCAAAAGGAGTATGACTCACTCCTAAAGAATCAGACTTGCAATCTGGTTCCACTTCCACCAGAAAGGAATATTTTCAGGTGCAGATGGGTCCATAGGATGAAGAGGTACAAGGCTAGACTCCTATCTAAAACGAGTGCTCCAGACGCAATGGAATAGTCCTCTCAGCCCAGAAATGTATGAAAATGACAGAAAATGGAGATGAGGCAACTCGGCTTCACAATCTCGATCTACGACATGAGCGGGTCTTCAAACATACTCTGATACCATGTTCGACAACACAAGTATTCCAACAGAGGACAAACACCTTCAGTAACGACACACATAATTAGATCAAAGATCAACACACTGATGTTTTCACATGGTAAAACCCCTACGGGGAAACATCCATGACTCCAGCGAACGTGGCCACTTGGAGCAGTTTATTAATGCAAAAGAAAAGGATTACAAAGAGATTTTAGAAGAGAGTTTCTCACAATCGATCATCGACAAATGACCCTCCATGCTCTTTAAATAGAGATCATGGATCAATCGGGTGTTAAGCCACAGATCAATGGCCATTAAGATCGAGGAGAATATCAGCCATCAGATCACTCTATGAGGCTCTTCTCTTAGGTTAATTCATCCTCTTATTGCTAGATGGATTGGAGCACATATGGTAATTTGTATAGTCTGAAGAAGAGAAAGCTTGAGCAGTCTAGATCATAGATATGTCTACTTTATAGGTAGAGGGAGGATTGGTTGAAGGGAAAGACAAATATGTGGGATGTGTTTCTTGATGATATGGCTTTGGACAATAGTGTATAGTTGGCATTAAGCAATTTCGATCTTAATGAACTAGTGCTAAATGCGGTCACTTTTGATGATGGTGATCCTTTTGAGGGGTCATCCTCCACACCCACAAATGCATATCTTGGGTTGGATATAGAGGAGGAGGATGGAGGAGAGAAGTGGGAGTGGTGGTGATTTTGATGATTTTGACATGGAGGAGTATTGAAAATGACGAGCTATGAGATTCTTCCATCTACGATTCTAGTATCTACCCTATTTTGTATTTTTCATTGACATTCCCACCTATGGTATCAATGACTCAATATCTATGTAATACATTTTAATTTTGATGACATGAAATGACTTAGTGAGAAAACAACAATTTATGGTTCTAACTTCTGAACTTCTATTTATGACATTTGTATTGAATATTCTAATTTCTTGTGTGTTTGATCATCATTGATGTAGTAACAAATTTATAATTTCTAAAAAAGTTGGATTTTTATGTCTATATTTCTTTTTTGTGTTTTTAATATGTAAATTTTTTAATATATATAATACGTGTCCCTTGTGTCTTTTTCCCTGGGTTGATGTGTCTTGTGTTGGATACTCGTATCCACGTCCTTTGTGTCTTGTGTCCTAGTGTCATGTGACTTAGTTGTCTTCATGATTTTGTAATTTCCAGCTCTTATATGTCTTGCTGATTTGACATATGTTAAGGAGGTGGAGGTAGAGGCAGTATAGGGCGAGGGCGGGGACGAGAGACTGGTGGAGGGAGACGGGATTGTGGCGAAGGAGAAGGGGCATAAGGGAGAGAGGGAAGAGGAGGACGGGAACCTAAAATGCAGGTCCATGCATAGAGGATTCTTGGCAGAAATGTAGGAGAAAACGTGGGCAGAGGAGAGGATGATAGGGACACGTGTAGGATAGCCTATGAAGGAGAAAATGTGGGCAGGCTTGGGACAAAGGAGACGGGAACCTGTAAATGCATGCTGGGAATCATGTAAGTAGGAGAGGCATACTGGGAATTATGTAAGCAGGAGAGGCGTGATGTGGGCTGGGGAGGCATAAAACAAAACCATATTCATGCAATAACCAGATTCCAGTTCAGAATATCATCATAGAGTTTTCATTGCAAGGAAGATGATCGCCGTAGAGATAGGGAAACCAGTATAATGAGTTACTCATATAAATAGTATAAACACAATTCTATGAGCAGAGCATGAATCATCTTTATTAGCTCTTCGAAAAGATCCCATTTGAGGTCAAATATATAATACAATCTCAGAGAGCCACCCTTTGTGTTCTTCCATGTTCTCTTTAGCCCCTTCTTTTCTGACCTTGCATAGGCTATTAGATTGCCTGCCCAGAAATTTTGTTACATGGGTTTTCAGTTTATCTTTTGAACCAACCTTCTGACACTATCTTGGTGTTGTTATACATCGGGCACTTAATAATATTTGTTATAAAATGTGATTGAATATCGCAGGGAACAAGACATCAACACCATCTTCCTGTGTGTTTGTATATTTTTTAATGGTGGAAAGGAGTGATGCAGTGTTGATACTTTCATGGGTGTACATGCCATTCAACCTCTCAAAATTCCATTTTTCATTATAGTAGTATCTGAGTACTTTGTTTAAGCAAAAGAATCCCTTTGTACATTACTGCATAATTTACATGTTTGAATTAATATTTCTTAGAAGTTCTAGTCTTTTTCACAAACCATAATTTCGTCATTAGTGCATAGTTTTTGCCTTTACTCTTTTAGGCTTAAAATTTTATTGGACCAACTATTTTGGGAAAGGCTAGTTTATCTTAGTTCTAAGTTGTGTTGTGATAAATATTTGTTTGTTGTTTGTTAAAGGGTTTTGTAATTAGGTTGTCACCTTTTTTGTATTTAATCGTCCTTTCTTTACTGAGCAGTGAAAAATGTTTTCTATTAGATCTAATATTTCTTGCACTATTTGTTATATTATTATGTTCTCTAATAATTTATTTAAATGCATGGCGATAGTTTCATTGCTAGAGTACAAAGAAGATTTCTTTCATCTACATCCATAAAATGATAGGAAATATAATGTTATTAGGATTATGCTGGCACAAAAGATGGAGGTGGGGAGCCACTAGTCACAAGTTACCACAAGCGATTTATGGGCACTGTTGATTATATTTGGTAAGAAAAATGTCATCATTTTTTCATGAATTACTGTCTAATTTACATTTATGTTGTGCTTTTTTTAAGGTCCATTTCCTCTAAAATTATTACTTTGTTTCTAATCATTTTCATATTTCTTGTTTCCTTGCTTCATTCCCTTCACAATGAAGGCAAAAACATGAATATTTTTGGTAGTCATAGTTTTTGAGGTGCATACCCAAACAAAAGGAAGGATAAGCAAAACTGATATGAGAGTTATTATGGTGGAGTCTATGCTCCAAGACTTATCGTTAAGCTCCAAAATAGATCCTGTATATCATATTCTTCTCTTTCTCTAGTGCTCTCACTCTATATCAATGCTGTAAATCTTGTCTCGGGGAAAGTATCGGCAAGGGTCTGGAATGTAACTTCTCGTTGACATTGGCAAAAAATATCGGAATATCTCAAAAAATGTCGCAAGACCTCAAAAAATACAAAAATACTCATTTTTTTTCAAAATTGTAAACATCTAAAGCAACAACAACATCAAATAGACACATTTCTACATAAATATGAAAATACAACTAACAAATAAGATGCATAAGATGTCAAGTGGTCACATATCGTTACTAAACTGAAAATTCTGAAACATGTTCTTGATAGGATGATACAAAATCACATCAAATGATCAAAATAAATGTATCTCATGAGATGAATCATCATGAGTCATTTAAATACTAAATAGTACATAATAAAATGAAAATGATAAATCATAGGAATCCAAATCATCGATTCTCTCTAACCCTTTTACGGGTAAAGGGCACCACTCTTCCTCTGGAAGTAGTAGGTGGTCGTGGAGGTATTTGGGATGAGCTTGGAGTGGAAGTTCCAGCTCCTCCAGATGCTCCAGCCGAGGTGGAAGGTGATGGGGACAAGGTCCCAATGGACCCAAGTCCAATTGCAGGTCCGACTCTCCGTGGAGGTGGTGGCGGCATTGGCTGCACCGAAAGATCAATCTCCTCCTCAACCTTTGTATCCACTGGAAGTGGAACATCCTCATCCTCCTCCGCTGTCGCCTCCTCCCCTAAATCATCTGCATGCTCCTCCTCCTCCAACCACTCGGGTGCCTCCTCCATCGCAGGCTCCTCAATCTCCACCCTCCACTGACTAGTGGTGTCAATGTCATCCAATACCTCTATGTCAGGTTCTTTATCAAGTTGCTTCACCCACAACCTTAGATTGTAGTAGAGATATCCCAAGTGATTAAGGCATTGGGCACCTAACTTGTATGAACATTGAGGGCCTTTTAACCCCGAGATTTTCACCCTTGAAAGTCTTGAGGGTTAGAGCCAACATGCAACACTTTGGTTGGCATACTGAGATTTTCCCAGGGTTTTAGCACTTATGTTGAGCAGGAGGTTGGTTCACACAAGAGGTAGGTACATGATCAATACAAGGTTGCTTAGTTCAGAGTCACAGTCTACTTGGTTTCCATGCATTTTTTAGAGAGAGATGTATATATATAGGTGTTGCTACTTTTTAGGAGGCATGGTTTGAGTGGATCTTCTGACAATTTGGGGCAGTTCAGACTCCAGAGCATACAGTATGAGTCCTTGCAGGATTCTAGGCCCGATGACACTTTTTCCAGGCGACTTGCAGGAACATGCTATTTTTGGTAGTGTTGCCGTCCTAATACACACTTGCAAACATGAGCAAAGTCCAACTCACTTAGTGTGTCCTTGGAGGCACAATGCCTAGGTTCAAAGCCTGTGCTGTCACTTTGGCTTGAACCTCTTCCGTCTAGGCTTACTCCTAGGGAAGCCAAGGGGGATAGACCCTAGTTACTAGATGTGATTTTACATTATGTTCTAGGAGTTGGTTTTAATTAGTTACAAGTGTGAGGGAAAGACTAACCTATGATGCAAAGGCAGCAAATGCAAGATGCTAGATTACTTATGTCAAGCAAGCCCTTCCCTAAGTCAATTAAGACTAGTGCCTAAGGTTGGGTAAGGGTCAACTAAAGTTTAAGGGTGTTTGATTACAAAGATTTACAAAGATACTTACAACCAATAATGAATGATTGATATGCAACAATATCAAAATAGGAGATGTACAACAAGATACAAAATTACATAAGAAAAAAGCTAACCATGTGTTTTAATGTGCAAAAATTAAAGGATAGCAAAGCATGAACATCATCAACACATTAAAGCCAAGCATGCCCCAATAGCACTTACTCTATTGGACTACTTTTCAATGGCAACATCAACACTCAAGACCCAACAAGATGATGCCTCAAAATGGGATGCACTATCTCTTGAGGATCACACCATAAAGAACACTTAACAAAAGATTTTGAAAGCTTTAAAGCATAAGTGCTCAACAATACAAAAGTGACACTTAGATAATTAATCCACAAATAAATAAAGGATAGACTTGCATATGAAATTAAGAAAGATGTGTGCTTGTAAGTAATGTTTTAAACAACCATAAGATGTACCAAAGAAAGTGATGCCTAAAACACTAAGTGGATTAAAAGTTGCTTAAAGATTATTAAAGTTTTTAATTACCCCCTAGCTAAGTGTCAAACCATAATCCTCCTCCCCCTATTACCAAATGGCTGTTGGATGCTCAAGAAGTAAGGCAACGAGGCCTACCCTAGCTTCACAAGTCAACCCTAAGATCCGAGTACTTCCCGGAAAGGACACCGCGCACCGTGAGACCGTCCCCGGCCTAGCACCTTCCGTTGCATTCCTCAAACCCCGTTTTAGATGGCGAAGATGGTGGATTTAGGTGTCCTAGTAAGTCTATTAAGTTGTTATACCTATGGACTAAGTATTTTAATGTGTTTGAGAGTGTTTGGGTGAGTTTTACTTGTCCAAAATTAGTGAAATATGCCCAAAACCGAAACTTATTCAGCCCCAAAGTTGTGTTGCAGATCATGAAATTAAGCATGTAGACACATATGAATCATGTAAAAGTAAGCTGAAATAAAAGAGCTACTCCATCATCATTTACTTAGCCATAAACATGTGCAAACTTGTATGAAAAAGATGCTACGAAAGGACAAGAACAGCTTGCCAAAAATAAGAAAATGCTTTAGCTCATCACCACTTAACCATGAGTGTTATTGCATTGAAAAAAGAAAGTGGTAAGAGATGAAAAGTACTTGCTGAAATAAGAGTGTGTCCCTACACCATAAACATGCCCCACGTATACTTCAAACATAGATGATGGCAAATGGCCTTAAAGATAAGTTATTTGCAAGTTAAAAGGATTATTTCTTAAACCACCATCATTGAATTAAACCATGTGATATTGCATTAGAACATGTGTTATGGAAATTGATGAAATTTAAAGCATGCAAATAAGATTATGCCTCAAGGGCTTAAGCTAAGATATAATATGTGTATGATATCTACCTCTAGAGAATTTTAAACATATAATCATAAGAAAATCATCAACACATTACCAACCTAGCCATACTATGTTGGGTGTTGGCTTAGCTAACTACTCGTCCAAGGTGTAGGCAATCATAACATAAAACTTGAAATGGAAAAAGCAAAAGAGACAAACCACTCACAATGGCACAAGGTGGAGGCAAGCCTACCTTTGTTGTGCCAAGGGGGGTTGAATGAAAGGAAAATAACTATTAACAAGAGACTAGCCTCATGTCCTTGCCCTAGTGACAAGTGGGGAAAAAGAATGATAAATTGCTTGAAAATAAAACTAAGCCCTAGCCTCACGATTTTGGGGGGTTGGCCGTACCATTCTTCCTCCCAAGGTGTAGGCAAAAAAAATTAATTACAATGAGTGAAACTAAGTACAAGAGATGCTAGAAAGATGAAGGAGAGGGTTGAGATTCATTACCCACTCAGTGGAAAGACTTTTGGAGTGTTGTGTTACCGATTTTGGGCAGCATAACCTTTTGACCTAGTAAGAACCTGCAAAAAACCAGCAAGCTAATGCTTGCTGGAAATGCTGCACATAACAAGAAAAGTCAAGAAAAATTTCTGTTTTTTAGGCATAAATTTTTCACACAAAGTATCCAAATGAAAGTTGAATAAAAACGACCTATCTATGATGGTTAACAAATTGAAATACTGGAATGAGATGAACAAAAAATCAGATTAAAAAAAGATGGAGCTTGAGTAGGCTTTGAGGGTAGACTCCTCCTTGAGGCTGTCCCAACAAAACCGTAGAGGCAAACCTGCAAAACTTCAAGCAAAATGTGAGGTATACAAGTAGACAATATGGTTGAATGAGCTAACAATATAAAATACTTTACACTACTAGACACCCAACATATATAGATTAACAATAATACTATTTGTTTAACCTACCCAAGTAAAATACTTTACCCAAGAAATCTACCAAATACCACACAAGATGCCCAAAACTACAACATCACCTCATGTGCCAAAAGAAACCAGAATACTCTTGGTTGCTTCAAATCCTCCAAAGCTTCTTTATTAATCCAAAGGGAGAGTCTTGCAGCAACAAGTTGCTCCAACACTCTCAAGAACAAAATGGGATGGATACAAGATGGCAAAAGAGAGAGATGGGGGGCGAAAATCCAGTAGCATAACACTAGCTCAAAAAATGGTGAAGAAATGAGTGAGGGAGGGGCTTCATTTATACCCAAGGAGGCAAAATGACCCCTCCTAGATCAAAGCCAAGTGTCACACCCAAAGAAAAGGAGAAGATCCCAAGGAGAGGGCACAACTTTAGGGTTTTGGAGTGGATTGGTGAGGTGGATGTGAGGTGGAAGGGGTGGGACCACACCAAAGAGTGATGTGTGAGGCTAGGAAGGGCGCACATCATGAGGGAGGGGCCCACAACTCAACAAAATTTGAGTTGCCACGTTTTTGCATGGAGAGGTGGCGCAAATCCCCCTAGGGGAGCAATAGAGTGGGTAAGGAGGTGTGTAAAGGTTAGGAGGTGGGTTGGGTAGGTTAGGTATCATCTCTCTTGCCTTTATTCACCTTAACATTACCCCATTAGCTCCAAATTACAAAAATGACAATTTACCTATGTCATGACTTAGCAATAAAAATTGTTGTTTTGACTGATTGAGACTCCTGGTGGACAAACACCTAGCAAAAGTTGTCCAACTGAGCTGAAACTTGGTCCAAGGGTGTAGGAGGTCTCATTCCATTTCTTTTGAGCACAATAACCCCTAGCAAAAGCCCAAAGACCTAGTTTTTACAATATTTGCTAAAAAACAATTAATTAATTAAATAATTAAACTTCTAGCCTTGGGAAAATTTAATTAAATTTAATTAATTAAAAAAAAACCTATCTAGACTCGACGAAATTCCGTGAAACTTTCTAAGAGGTCATACATGGTCATTTACATCATTCCTAAACAATAGCTATTGGAAGATAACTCCATTAGAACTCTCTTGACCACTTTGGAGGAATTATTGCTGGTGTGAGGGAAAAACTCAAGGGAAATTAATAAGGCTGAAAAGCCCAATTAATAACTTGAGGATAAAAAACCCTTGGTGAAAGGAACTCTCCCAATGAAGAAATCCCAAGGCAACCGATCTAATTATGACCCATGCAGACCCATTACAGTATTAACCCACGCAGGGGTGCGGAAATTTTGTTTACAAAAAATTGTGCTGGAGGCATAAATTGCCCAATAGAACCAAATTGTCTTCGACATATTAGCATTTGATGATGCATCTCGTCATGGCACATGGAGTTGACCCCCTAGTTGGATAGGTGGTCAACAGGTAGGTTGTGACCTAGGCCTCAGATTCAGATTCCGAGAGCACAATATTGATCCTTGAGGCATCCAGAGGCCTTTGGACATTTTTCGGATGTTGTCACCCAAATTACTATTTTTAGTAGGTTGAGCATCAGGGCCCGCATGACAGTTCTTATTTCATATTTAGATCCCTTGCGGAAAGATGAGATTAATGAGTATGAAGTCAAGGGTGTTCAGACGACTTTCTATTTTTGGCAGTATTTATGTGGCGGTGTCATCCCAATTATCCAGGGTGATGTGGACAGTTTTTCTAAAAATAGGACTAGGAATCTATTTTTAGAGGTTATATTTTTAGAGAATCCTATTTTTAGCGGGTCCTATTTTTAGAGGTTCTATTTTTCGTTGTGTCTATATTTAGCAGGTCTAGTCATCGTCCATGCAGTGCCAAGTGGCATCCTCAGAGGTCGACCTGTGGCAATGATGTGGCATCCACCTAAGCTAGGGCGCATATTCCTAAAAATTCGAGCATATGATAATTAATTAATGATGGAGAAGGGGTCGCATGAGTTTAGTCGTAATAGCCAACACCATGATCTAGTTAACTGAACCTCACTCATGTGTTGGCAGTTAAATATAGCCTTCACCTACCCCTTTAGACTTGGGCGGCTTTTTCACTCTCACACATATGGACACATGCTTCAATTAACTGTCAGCATGTCTCACTCTCTTAGACTTGCATCTATTCTTAGTCCTCTCATGCACCTATGCACCCATTCTAAACTCATAATCTGGTTTTTCCTTTTTCACATGCGCCTAGTACCTATTTTTAACCTCTCATGTGTCCTTTTTCTCATCTTGGGATGTGCACCCTCACTAGCTATATATTGGAGGCTTGCCATTAGTTATTTCGTCGGTTCTTAGCAGGAGCAACATAGTGTCTCTCTCATTCTTCTCTCTCTCTCTCTCTCTCTCTCTTGTCTAGTGGTGTGTCATTGAGCAAAGTAGTCATTGTATCGGTTGTGAGCTTGCCAACTGTGGCGCAACCAACTATCTTGTAAAGCTGGATCAATAAAGAAGCTTGTGTTTATTGTTCGAACCTCTCTTCTTGACGGTATTGTGGTAAATTTGCAAAATTGATATGTCATTTCTGAACTATTTATTGTGATGGTATCTATCCTTTGAGTAGTTTTCTTTGCTTTTTCCATTCTATTATCATTGTGCTAACCCTGTAGGTTCTCTCCAAGTGTGTTAGATAAACTTTTTCCACTGTTTTGGACAGCTTTACACGCTTTCCAAGGCAAAACAACTCGCTGATTTTTGAGTTTTCAGACCTTAAATCAGCCACAAGCTCGCTTCATTGTGCCCAGGGACTCCCCCCAGAGGCTATCAATGCCTAGCTCGAAAGGAGAGTTGTTTAGCCCATGACATCTGGGGTCATTTCTCCTATAATTAGCCAAGTTTTTTACCACTGTCATAACATGTTTATCAGATCAGATTGGAGGGTAGAAATTTGTGCTAATAGGGCCATAGTTAGCGATGGTAAATTGTAGTAAATTAAAAAAAATATAAACAATTTTAATTTTGATTGTTGCATTTTGGAACATTTCTAACCTGTTGCGCTTCTTGGAGTGTATCTTTTCAAAGACACTCCAATTGCGCTCACACCCTGAAAAACTGCAAGTTTGACTAAGCACCCGAATGACAAGTTTCTGCAGCTCTGGGAGCTTTCCACCATAGTGTTTCCACTAGACATCTACAATGAATGAAATGAAAGGAAGACAACGAATTATATTTCCATCAAGTAATAAATCAAATATAATATATAGAAAGGAATAAACAAAATTTGAAATTGAAGCTTACCTAACATCGTTGTGGTCCTATCTTGGACAACCATATCATAGCCCAAAATCCCAGATGGCATCCTATATATGTCATTCTGTTTAGAAATCTGTAAGTGTTCAGCTGGAGTCAGCGCCATCCTCTGAACACACTGGAGAAAACTATCAAAGACTTCACCATCAAATTAAATCCACAAGCATAAGAGAATGTAGGGTTGAGGTAGAGCCCTGCTGCATGAATGGGGCGATGTAGAGTGTTATTCCATCGCTCATCTATCTCACCCCATATCTGAGCTCTCTTGGTGAATCATGTTATCCCCATTTTGTGGATAACTAAGGAGATTATGTCTCGGGGCCCTTAGGTTGTAGATATGGAGTGTCGAGAGACTACATGACCAACAATACCCTTTGCACAGATGGAAAACTGACTTACCACCACAGATGGTCACAGGTTTACAGATGGCATCCACCACACCAGCTGGCTTCCGGAAGGTAGTGGGCCTTGCTCCATGAGGTACAAGTTAGTATTATGGTGAGCATCATTTCAATATTTAAGTCATTTGATTATGTTGTATCTTAGATTGCTCTAGATTTCATGATATGTGCTTGGACATTATGCCTTTTTCCCTACTTCACCTTGGTGGTTGACATTGCGCCCTAGTAAGTGGTTTTCCTTGGGGATGGGTTTGCTACTGAGAACTCCCTTAATGAGCCATCGTACCGTTCCCGACCATACTTACCACTTTCCATCATTATTCCCCTCCATCTCCTTTTCTCTTGGGATTTTAGGGTATATTGACCCAAGAGGGGGTTGTCCCTCATTCTATGGGAAGAAGGGGATGAAGGCCCAGAGGGGTTGATGTTGGGTAAAATATAAAAGCCTTGTATAAATCTTCCAGATGGTTCGCCAAGGGATCACCCAAGAAAGTAGTGAAACACTTATCTTTGGGTAAAGGGGACCCACAATATAATAATGAATGCTTAAAAGGTTAGTTGTGTTGATGATTGCAACTATGTGAGACATTCTCCAGTTTACAAACTTGTGAGATGTGGATCATTGCAACTATGTGAGTCTTTCTCCATCTTACAAACCTGAAAGAAAGCCCCTAAGAAGGGTACGTGGTTCCTACCTGGGACAGAGCTGGAACGTAGAGATGACCTCCTCCATTTAGAGAGTTGAGAAGAACTATAGATGATTATCCAGTGGGAAAAGGCGATCTGTTGAGTTAGACGTGCCTGTGGTTGAGCACAAGGTGAATGTGTGAAATCCCAAAGTGCTGGGTGCATCGTCATATGAACAGAAATGAAGATGATGTATTAGCCTCCTCTGAGCAACAGAGTTGACGAGAAACTCCAGATGATTCTCCTGTGTGAGGCAGTGGGAAAGAAGATCTGTAGAGTGGATGTGCCTGTGGACGAGCACAGTTGAATGTGTGAAGATCTGGTTCTTCTGTGAAATGCAGTGAGCCAAAGATATGGACATCCCTATGGATGTGCCCCTAGTGGATGAGCACTAATGGGTGTATCAGATCCTTTGCTATATTGTACAAGAGTCAGACTTGCCTATAACCCTAATTGTAATGTAAAGGGTACAGGTCGGCCCCACCTTAATATGACCATTAATTAATGTAAAAGATAATTAATATGGTTAATATTAATTATATTATAAACTAGTGAGGTCGGCCCTGTTGTGCCAATAGACACTTCTGTTGACAGGTTCAAGTTAGTATAAATAAAGGTAAAATTCCCCATTGAGGAAACATATCTTTCATGTGATGTGTGGAAATTTCAGCAAGTACATCTCCTTGGGAAAAAGGTGCACACCTCTCTTGGGCGCTAGTCTTCTAGGGTTTGAGCACCCTCTTGTGTGCTAGGTCTTATTGGTGGAAAAGGTCTTTCTCTTGAAGAATATAGCAAAGGATTTGTCTGGGTTTTCTTCCCTTGTTGAGAAGGGTTTCCTAGGATACTTCTTGTGTTCTTGTGCATGGTGTTTCTTCTTGTGATCTTGGTTGCTGCAACATTATTGTTCATGGTTAAGAAAAATGCAAAATTGGAATGAACTACATGCTTAACCTAGCTTAATGAAAAATCAACATGGTTTCAGAGCATAGGTCTTGAAGAACCCATTGCACAAACTACAAGCTTTTACCAGTTATCCCTCTTCTGCAGAACCGTACGACCCTCCTAGGGTTTCTAGAAAATTCGTACGACGCTCTTCTTTTGAGTGTTTCAGCACTTAGAAGTTGGACATTGGGGCTAAAATTACCATAGGAGTGTACAACATCCCAACAAGCTTCAGATTGCATTTTCGAGCATTTTGACTTTTTGGCCCTAGGGTTTTGCTAATTTTTGCAGAAATCTCAGAATTAGGGTTTCTGCAACTCATTGAAGGAGCTCTTCAACTTGCCAGTGTTATCCTATATTTCAAAGGCTTATTGTTGGCAGTCATAAGTCCAACAAAACCTAAAAGAGCTAGCCTAGCCTAGTCGTTAGGTTTTCTAGCCCAGTTGACAAGGGTTTGTGAAGAATCTAAAATTATGATGAACATAACAATGATGGAAGATAAGCTTGATGGATCAAGCAACTTCAAGTTCCTAGAAGACAAGACTTCAGAGGAAGACTTATTGTGGGTAATACTAAAAGATGACACTATGGCTACCCTCTTCATGAAGATGTGAAGAGGACAGAGACCAGCCAGGTGCCATTGGAGAAATCATATCAACACCCTCAGGTATGCACTTGTATATATATTATTTGTATCATTGTCATGAGAGAAATTGCAGGAGGAAGGAACCTTCTTGCGGAATCCATGGATCTAGAGGGATCTCAGTGCATTCAGAAGAACAACACACTGGATGTGAAGACCCTAGGTTAGATTGTTGAAATTATCATTCCTCTAACCTATATTTGTAAAGTTTTCTACATTACAAATAGGTGTTGTAGTTGAGACAACAATCCTTAAAATGTTTTGATTCTAGAGATGTACTCATTATTCTCCTTTAGGAGATATTCTTGTTTTGGCTCCTCTTGTTTTTTCTTGTTCCAGACAAGTTAAGAACAAAAGAAGATGCTTATCTTTTAGACGGAGTCAAAACTATTTGAGAAAGAAGAAGAATAGAGCCATCATTGAGACAACCAATGCAATAATGCATGATCAAAATCCTTCTAGGATTCCATGGGCAAAAGCATGCATGACACAATATATGTGCAAAACAAGAGTCTCCACCAGACCTTGAAAAACATAACTCCCAAAGACGTCTTCACTGGAATGAAGCCTGAGATTGAACATTTCAGGTTATTTGGGTGCCCAGTGTATTTTCATGTACCCAAAGAAAAGAAGTCCAAGCTATATCCTTTAGAAAGAAAGGATACAATGAATCTTCAAAGACATTCCAGATCGACATCTTTGGTCAGAGATAGATTGAGACAAGCAAAGACGTTGTCCTTTAAAGAAGAGATAGTCTTTCAAAGACCCAGAGAATCTCAGATGGAGATTGACAGTGAGACTATACCTTCTCCCCCTTCAATAGTTCAGAGGGAGACAAACATTATTCCAGTTGATCCAGTTTCTCCAGTTGATATATTCAGAGATATTGCAGTAGGGCATGAAAGGCCTACCTAGACTCACTCTGCAAGAGGCAGAGAAACATACAAGCCTCTCAAGGCACATCCCGAGAAAGCAAAAAGAGATTTTCGAGCTATCCTTCGGTCATGAGCCACCTCATTGACGCTGAGCCTCCTTGTCTTAGAGAAGCAACAGGAGAACAGGTATGGCAAGATGCCATAATAGAAGAATACCAATATATCTTAAAAGAATGATGTATAAGATATTATTCAGGGACCAGAAGGGAAGTCTGTGGTAACTTCCAAGTGGATCTATAAGATCAAGCATGCAACTGATGGAAGTTTCGAGAAATACAAAACGAGATCTATAGCCAGAGGTTTCTCACAAACAAAGGGAGTTGTCTATGATGAGACACTTGATCCAGTAAACTCGATACACGTCCATCCGTACTACCATCCATGAGTTAGAAACTATATCATATAGATAGATTCTTGATGAGTTTGGATTTCATCAAGAGTGTTGTTGATCCAAACCTATATTATTACAGTGTTGGTGACGAGAGCCTGATTTTGATAACTTATTCAGAAAGCCTTGTTGTTGGATACAAGTAATCCTTGATTTCTGAATTAGAGATGAAGAATCTAAGTATGGTGCACTACTTCTTGGGACAAGAAGTATGACAGAGGACCGATGAGATTTTTCCGAGTCAAGGAAAATATACAGTGAAAATATTAAAGAAGTTCAGTATGACAAGAATGCAAAATCCACCGTGATGGATTTAAAGAAAAAGATTGATGATGATTCAGAAGATATTGATCCACAACAGATTGGATCACTGATGTATCTGGTTAACCCCAGACTTGATTCATGCCATGCAGTGAGTGTGCTTAGTCATTTCATGAGTCAACCGAGACAATCTCACTAGACAACAACAAAACATGTATTGAGATATATACGAGGCACAATTGGATATTGGCCTGAGATATGCCTCCAGTGTGAACTTGAGTTTGCAGGGTATGCCGATTCAGATTGAGTAGAAAAGTATAGTGGATCGGAAGAACACATCCGATTGTTTTCTTACTGTGAAGTTTGCCATGATTTCCTGATGCAACAAGAAACAAAACTTTGTGGCCTTGAATACCACAGAGGCAGAGTATATAGCGTCAAATAAGAGAAGCCATGTGACTTCACAAGCTTTTGACAGATTTACTTGACCATGAGATGGATACTATGATGATAACCAACGAGTCGTTTATAAAGGTCCTTGAGAACCCAGTGTTTCTTGATGGATCGAAACACGATGAGATGAAATATTTTTATATCAGAGATATGATGCAGGGAAAAATCGTACACATACAATACCTTCCTACACATGGGCAGATTGTAGACATCTTCACCAAACTAATTTGGTGAAGACTGCTTTACTAGTTGAGAGGGAGTATTGATGACTCCAACCAAGACAAAATTCAGAGTACATCCGTGTGAGACTTGGCATGATGAAGAATGCGTCCCTAGCTGAGAGGGAGTGTTGATGATTGTAGCTATGAGAGACATTCTCCAGCTTACAAACCTATGCGATGTGGATTATTGCAGCTACGTGAGTCTTTCTCCAGCTTACAAACCTGAGAGAAAGCCCCTAAGAAGGGTACGTGGTTCCTACTTGAGACA
>ML792883.1:190965-208851 GCA_009831015.1 Picea engelmannii | reverse complement strand
ATTCCAAACTTTATTTTCATATGAAATTTAATAACAATATAATTCACCAACCTTGAAATGTATACACAACAAACAAATTCATTTATGATCTCAACTTTGCATGCAACCAAGTGATGGAGTGATACTTGTATGCCTTGTTTCGTGAATTTTTTACATCAAATTGAAGAAGTGAAAACACTTTTATTGTCATGTAAGGATGTATATTGTTTTGTGCCAAGAATTCATATACCCTTGAATATTTTATGAACCAATAATACAAGTATGTACTATTGCCTTAGGAATAATTGAAAATAAATATTCATTTGTTTTCTCTTCTAGGGGGTCCTACCTACTAATTATATTTATCATAATATTTTTTTAAGTATGCCTTGCAACCATTTACAGGGTATATAACTAGTGGCGATTTTGCGAGTTAACAACTTGTGACTCCACAGGGTAGTCACATTTCAATTTGGCTATAACTCTTGAATTTTCCAGTTTCGCTTTGAAATAATCTTTTGTTGATCATTTTACTTTCATATTGATTTTCTGATATGCTATTGAAAAAATACTTATGGAGGGTAGAAAGGGAAAGTACAAAAAAATGGGAAAGAGATATGATCATCAAGTTTTAGCAATGAAATTGTAGATTTAGGAAACTACTACAAAAGTAGTGATGTAGACTAAAGGAAAGTCATATGTCTCTGATGTTCATACTTTTCCAACGTATATCAATAAAACATTTTGCAATCAACATGATCAAATAAGAAGATTGACTGATCCAGCTTGACCCAAGAACTTACAACTAGAAAAATCAAAACTGAAGATATCATTAAATTGAAAACTATATATGCAAGAAAAAAGTAAAAGAATTATATATACAAACAAAAAAATAAAATGTATGCACGAAGCATTAAAAGCTTAATGAATCAATCATCCTGGTTCAACATATTGCTTCAAATGTGAACCATTTTTATTATATGAAAACAATCATCCATACATATCTATCAATAAATAGGAATTATGACTAACGATGAAGGAGATTTTGTAAGGACCCAACCAAAGTTTCTGAAACTTGTAATGCTTACCCCTATCTGCATGAGAAGAATCCCAAAGAAATAAATTTTCATCACCTAAAAAAGTATTTGATTTGGCTTTCTTATCAAAATAATTTTTAATAGATTGTTGTCTCCTTTTGAGGTTTTGGAGAGCACGACTCCTTTGTTTCTCAAGAGCTACTAGGGCATTTATTATTTGAGGGATGCTTGTAGAATTAAATTCTTCATCCTGTAAAGATAATACAAGGGAAGTCAACTCAAGCTCAACATGAATAATAACTTCCTAGCTATATAAAAGTTGAAAATGAGTATGACCAGTACTGGTTTTGGTGGTAGTTTGATCTACCTATAGTACATAGATAAGAAGTGTGTTCCAGTAGCAGGGTTTGTCATTTATAATCTTCTTTAAAATCTTAATCAAATTTTTATTCATAGACTCATTTGTTAAGTAACTGGGTAAATTTTACAGAAATAAAGGCTAGTCCATTATCGAAAATGATTTCTAAAGGAAGAGAAAAACGAGAGAAAATATTAGATTCCAAGAAAGTGATTACCTTCTTATCCTATGTATGTTTGAGTGGAACTGATTCACTCCACTTGGTGAAGTAGGATGTTTTTGTAAGGATAAAAGTAATTCCAAAAGAAGAGGGAGGATTAATTGGACCGATGAAATCTTCTACCCACTTTGAGAAAGGAAAATCAGGGAGAACTGGCTATAAAGGCATTGAAGAAAATTTTCTTTGCATGCAAACTTTTGACATTCATTACAAACCTTTGTAAATTTGTGAGAATGTTTAAAAATAGAAGGCTAGTAATATCCAATTATTAAAATTTTAAAAGTAGTGGCTCTTGCAGCAAAGTGTCCACCAATATGAATGCCTGAATCTATTGATCCATGCACTTATTTTAATATTTTAGGGTTATTGTATTGTCTACACAATGTAACAAAAATCCTTTAATAGTTCTGTGAAAAAAGAGAAGATCCCAAGATCAAATATTTAGAGGCTTCCAAATGAATCCTCTCGTATTGATCACTTGCAAGATCATTAAGACATTTTTAAAATTGTAATTATTAGATAATGTCCTTGTACCAAGGATGTTCTGCTAATTCAAGATTTTCAGTTTCAACAAGAAAAAGTGCAGACAAAGCATCCTCATCCTTTTCAGAAGTAACACCTAGTTCATGATGTTGAGCCATATGTAAGGCTAGATCTTGTCCCTTGATTGTATGAGAAGTTGCTATCGTGAAACCATTTTCTTGAATTTTGGCAAGCCAATGTGAAAGTTTCCCTGAAATATGAGTTTGGAAAATAAAAAACTTGACAACAGTCAAAGGGACTTTTACCTGCGTGTTCTTGCCTAAGATATAATGATGTTTTTTTTTTAATAGCTTTAACAAGAGAATATGTGTGTTTTTCAATTAAAGTATATTTGAATTCATCACATGATATACTCTGACTCATGTAAGATATATTCTGCTCATTATGTTGATCATCTTTTTGAAGAAGGATAACAGATATCGCCTATTCAGTAACATTTGTATAGATGATTATTTTTTTTCAAAGTTCATTTTTTCCAAAACCAATGCAAAATTGATAGCTTTCTTGATTTCTACAAAATATTTTTCAGTGTCATCACTCCATGAGAATAAATTATATTGTTTGAGCATATTATGAATTGGTTTGATTGTTATAGAAAAATCGGGGATGAATCTTCTAGCAAAGTTGATTTTACCCATAAATGATTGAATCTCCTTTTTTGAACTAGGATCTTGAAGATTTTGAATAACTGTAACCCTCTCAGGGTCAATACTAATTCTTGAACAAGAAACAATATGATAAAAAAATTTACCTTGTGTGACACCCAAATTTGACTTTGTAGGATTCAATGACATTACAAACTTCCTGCATCGTAAGAAAACTTTTCGAAGATGATCAAAACGATCTTGTTGGTTTATGGAATAAACAGTTAAATCATCGAGACAAACTTGTATTATAATACATATAAGATCATCAAAGGCTATTTGCATATCCCTTTGAAATGTGGCACCGGTATTTATTAATCCAACTGGCATTCTTTCGTATACAAAAGTGCCCCAACGAGTAGTAAATGTGGTTTTATACTTATCTTCCCTCTTGACTCTAATATTATTGTAACTTGTGAAACCATCAATAAGGGACATCATCTATGATACTGCCACTTGTTGCAAATTTAATTCCATGTTCGGAAGAGGAAATTTTTCTTTTACAGTTTCCCTATTCAAAGCATGAAAATCAACACATAATTTGATATCACCATTCTTTTTTAGTACAGGGAAAATATTAAGCACCCATTCAGAATATTTAAAGGAAAAATAATATGAGCATTAATTAATTTCTCCAACTTCCTTTCTTATTGTTGCTTCTAGGGTAGGGTTGATAGGTCTTTGTTTCTAGTTAACGAGTTTTGCTTCTTCCTTGAAAGGAATAACATGTTGTATGACATTAGGATCAAAACCAAAAATATCCTCATATGACTAGGAAAAAACATCCTTGAATTCAAGGAATAGCTCCATGAATTTCTATTTCTCTTCATTTGAACAATGGTTTCCAACTTTCAAGATATTTGGACTATGATTAGTCCTAATATTCAAAGAACGATATCACCGATCTTTATTTTTGACTCCTCTTCTTCTACATTATTTTTATTACCAACATCACTTGACGATAATGAAATCTCTAGAGGAGTTATTCCTTTATGAATTTTATCGTCTTCTAGAGATATAATTTCATTTTTCTTAAGAGGCTCATTCTATATGAAAGAACAAATTCTCTCATCATCAAGAAATACTTGCCAAGATTCTACGTTATTCAAAAAATAAGGACGATACAAATACATGAATGTACAATATGGTCTTTGATGCAACAATTGCCTTGAAGGTTTTGCAACAAAAAGAACAAGCCTATAATCCATGGAGTTCAATTCTCTCCTGATGTGAGTGTTGTTAATGTACAACAAGTTAGAAATCAAATACCACACTGCTTGAGTATATCTCTTCAATAATTTGTTTGAGGGAGTATAAATTTTTCTAATTGGATTAATAATCAATTTAGAATCCCAAAACACAATTAGATGATAAAAACCAATATTAAAATCATTTTCAATTCCTAAGGTCAAGGCTTCGAATTATGTAATATTATTTGTGCAACTAAACTCTAATATATAGGAAAAATTATGAATCTTCCCTACAAGAGAGTATGATATAATACCTACACCATTACCCTCACGAAAAAAGGCACCATCAAAGTGCATATGCCACATTCCTTCTTCATGTTTTGAAGAGGGGAAAACATAATCATCATATTCTTCAAGAAATATAGAATATACACCAAGATCCTCCTCAATATAATTTATATTAGGCTGAGGAAGACTTTCAATATATGGCGAGATACTTCCTTCCCTGAGGACAATGATATTATTTCCATTTTTCAAGAGGGACATGTGTGATCCATCTAAATAAATGTACCTACTAGTTAATGCGTCCCAATATTGTCCTAGGATGGTAGAATAATTTCTAACTGGCACATATCTATGACATGAATGTTGCAGGAAGTTCTAATTTTAGGATGTGCATGTAGGGCCAATGTTACATATTTGATTTCTCCAATTGTAACTTGTTGTTGATTGTTATAAGACAACATGATTTTTAGGTTTTCATTGTTGCATGAAAGACACAAATCTTCCATTTTAATTTTTAGCATAACATTGGGACATGACCCACCATCAATCAAGCAACAAAGGGGAATTTTGTCCATTATTTTTCCTGATACATAGAAAGGAGGATTTTTTACATAGCTCCTAGGATTATGTACAATTACTTTATTTATGTACAATTGTTCTTCGTTGGAATATTCCATTAAAATATCTATAGTAGAAGTTTTACCTTCCATAAATTCTCTCAAATGCCTTTGTTTCTCTAGGACGGTGACCATGTCTAGTAAATATGCATCTACTTTGATTGTAGCTAGCTGGTTGAGAATGTTGTATTTAGATGAAGAAGGTGAAGAGGTTGAAACCTCTTGACTTTGATTAACCTTAGCAACCTGAGGGTTTTTTTTTTGGGAGGATGGACTTGGGGAAAAGGTAGTCTTGGGATTACCACCCTTCCCTTTGTTTGCATATGACTTATTCCTTGTATCTACCATCATTACATCCTCTTCAGGATCCCAATATAAGGAAACAATGGTTGTATCAACATTTTTTTTTCTCCAAAAAATCGCTCTTTTTCTCTCTTCTTGACCTCCCAGGTACTTCCTCGTGATTATCACCACAAAAATTACACCAAGCCCTAGAAAGAATGGCCTTGGATTGAGTATGAAACTGAGAATTAATTGGATGATTTCTTGAAATAGCTTGTGTGGAAGATTCAACAAGAGTTGATCTTGAAGTTACCCCTTTTCTTTCAAAAGATATCATCTGATTGCTCATATCCTGTACCAACTATAAAATGAATGACATGTCATTTTGTTTGAAATATTATTCTCTTGGAAGACCTATCCTAGTCAATTTCTCTTCATATTCCAAACATATTTGTAAAGTTGATCCTAAATTATCAACACTCTTTTCTTCAAGCCTATGTCTATAAGGAGCAAGTAAGGTATTATAATAATGCATTAGGGTGGCATGATCGTGAGTTCTGATTAAATATGGGATTTTATTGTACAATTTTTTGAAATGCAGATTGAAATATTTGATGGTTTCACCCTTGTTGAAAACAACATTATTGTAATCTTTGAGCTTAAATGTTGGACTTTGGGGCTGTCCATATGTAGATTTGAACCAATAAGATAGTTCAATCCAAGTAGAGAATTTTTTTGGGCGTAATTCAAAAAAATTATCTGCAACCTTCATTTATTACTCCATATTGTGCATTACTTATCTCTTCTCAATTGATACTCATTATTTACTTTGGAACATGGGAAACATAATGAAATTGGGAGAGGTGAGGGGATTTGTAATGTATATAAAATGAAAATAGATGATAGGAATGTATGACACATGTTCATAATCCAAATATGATTCTATATCAATATGCTAACATATTGTCCATTATATTTATACATGAGTCCAATACCAATCAACAATCAAGCCATATATGTCATGCTACCAAAAAATATCCTTTAAAATCATTTTCAATTTATACATAGGGGGAGACTAATTTAAATTTAAATGATGTATTGTTTTGGGATTTTGTGGAATAATTTATGGAAAGTGAAACAATGAGGGGGTTTGGTCCTGCATGTATAAAAGAAAACAAATAAAAGTTCTTTTAATCCTTATATATTTGACCATGATTAAATACTTTCAACCTCCAACCCATATAGTCAAAATAAAGGTCTNAATAATTTATGGAAAGTGAAACAATGAGGGGGTTTGGTCCTGCATGTATAAAAGAAAACAAATAAAAGTTCTTTTAATCCTTATATATTTGACCATGATTAAATACTTTCAACCTCCAACCCATATAGTCAAAATAAAGGTCTTTGTATCTTAATAAATGTTAGCTTATATGAATTTTGAGTATAGATACTCCTTTTTTTTTGAAATGGAGTTTATCCTTTAAAACCCATATAATAATAAACTCTTATCTAATATATATTATAAGTTTGTCATCAATATTTTGAACATGAAGAGCATCATCTTAGCAATCATTGAAATATGTATACATTACCTCTGCAATTGGTGTATCCTCTCACAAAGTCGAAAAATTATCATAGAATATTTCATGTAGTTCTGATCAATGACACGGTTGTTGTTGCATCTTGGTCTACAGATACTAGTTCTTTGGTAATGGCTCTAAGTTGTGCACAATTTTATGCACCCATTGTTGAATTTAAACACCCTGCACCG
This sequence comes from Picea engelmannii, assembly GCA_009831015.1. Lineage (NCBI taxonomy): Eukaryota > Viridiplantae > Streptophyta > Pinopsida > Pinales > Pinaceae > Picea > Picea engelmannii. The sequence goes on along the minus strand of ML792883.1, from coordinate 201,925 downwards.
TCGAGTGCACTTCACAATTGTTATTCACATTCTTTAATCCTCAAAGTATTTATTAGTAAAAAAAAGTGATAACTTTTAAATACTCGACAACAAGGATTAAACACTTATCCATTTTGGACCCAAATCGAACAAGAAAATAATATAGTTATGTGCATAAATGGATTCAACCATCAAACTAAAATTGAACACAAGTTCAAAGTAATGTCTTTCTCAAAACCAATCATCCAAATTTACCATGAAACATGCATGGAAAAAAACATTATGGACCCAAAAATAAAATAATCAATCTTAAATATATGAGCATACGATAAATGAGTCCCATTGAATTAGAATTTTTGCACAAACGAAATGCAATTTTAACCCATCATATAGCATTGAATTTTAGAGTCAAAACCCACGAATTAAAATTATCTTTGTATGTGCATTTACCATCATGACAAGGGTTCAAGCCCATCAAGTCAAGCTTATAAAAACATTTTATAATTCCCATAAATTAAACCTCAGACATAATCATAGTTCACCAAAACTCTTTCTTAAATCATGATTTCAGACTTGGAAAATAGAACATAGAACCATGAAGTCGTGCAACTCCAAATTTGACTGAAGATATGGGTATGCACATGACTAATAGATTCCAGGGTGAAATTTTCAACAAAACCTAGAATGATAAAGCTTTGAGCTTAACAAATGCATATGGGTCTAAATGTAACATCCTGATCTCGCGCACGCCTGATCAGACTTATTCTTTAAGGACACTTGCGTTCAAGTGATCCAGTTTCTTATTTGATTAACTGTTTCACTTATGGATTATGATTATGTTTTGGATATGATGATATGTTGTTTGATTATATTTGTATCGACTAGTGCTATTGACTGGTTTCTCCTAAGTCTGCAGGACTCTGGACTGATTGAGGATGCCGATGGAATCGATGGACCTCCTTGGACTCCAGATCAAGTCAGGGAGTGGATTGTTTATGGTTTGAGTGTTTTTTTTTTATTTCATATGTGACATATGACTGGTGAATTATGATGTTGATTTTGGATTGTTGACATGTTTCGTTGATGGATGCATGCTGATGATAGCTTGCTAATCAGACTCACATTTTGAGTAAAGGGGTCATGCATCACAACCATAGATATTGAGAGAGAGGTGTGGCAGCAGCCCTGTCACAACCTACTAGCACTCTCGTCATGGATCGAATTGTAGGTTAACAATTGCCTAGTTTGAGAGATCCATGATGTCATGAGGGAAGACTGAGACATTTTCTCATGAAGATTCTAAGGGGTGCGCAATAAGGCAAGGTCCTTATTCCTTAGAAGCCCTTAGTCTCCCACAAGGTCACCTAACGGAGTATTGACTCCAAGGGCTTCTTTTGATGCACCGACCAAAGACCAAACTGCTTAAGGGGGAACAAGAATGAGCTCCGTAATGGACTAGGTCCAAGATATACGCGCTCTCTTCGGGCGTAGGCCAAAGTGAAATCTGGGTAATCTTGTCCATCAGTTCCCTTTTATGACAGATTTTTGCACAGGGGAGGAGTACCTCGTAGGGTAGGGATCTTTTTTATGTGAGTATGCTATATTTCATATAACTTTGAGGCTTATTAGTTTATTATAGCTGGTTATTAGTCAGCGACCGGCTGGACTTATCCCTCGTGAATAGATGTATCATCCCAACGGATAAACGGGTGGACCTTCCCTGGTTCTATGTTATGAGTCAAAGACTGCTGGGTAAGGCTTGTATGGTACAACTTTCGATGGAGGGCAGACATAATATCAAACTTACTCGAGCTGTATAATATCCCTCCCTAGTGTCGGGCTCAACGCGACCGAGGGTTGCAACGAAAACTTGTCCCATGTTTGGAAGCCACAAGATGCACGTGCAGGGTGTCTTATTCACCAGAAATATTTAAGAGGTTCATGGTGAAAGGCGAACGAGGCAGGATGGTTAAGACGTGGCTACTGATATTTAGGTTTTGGTCGGAGGAGAGTAAAAGCTTAATGGTCTCTCCTTTAACTATAGTATAAAAGTCTGGAAGTGCAACAGACACCCATCTGGGCGGAGCAACTTATGTGAATGAGATTCAGAGTGTAGCGTCACACTCATGAGACTAGGATAGTAGGTGCAAGCCTGACCTACCCCTACTCATGAAATCTCTAGTAGCAAGACATCTTCCAATGAACATGGGGTCATTGTACACACTTATGACTATAACTTTCCTTTTCCCGTGCCTTCGTAAATCATACTTGTTGCTTTCGACAGCCATAAGCTGAGTCCCTCATACTACATTTATGATGTTAAGGGGAGAAGATAAAACTATCTGTAAGGGAATGGCCTAAACTGTACTGTCCGGATGTATCTACCTACCCTTGTTTTCACATATCTATATAAGATAGAAGGCGGTTGATGACCAAGCAGGACCAATCCCTTCTTCTTTAAATAAAGCCAGCACGGGACCCTTTCATATTTATTCCCCTCAAACACTGATAAGGGAATGCATTTTCAAGCTAGACCAGGACCTTATTTGCTTGCTTGATTCACATTTCAAGACCAATAACTCTACGTAATTTCGTTCATAATAAGAATCTTACTAACTCAGGAAGAACCATACTAGGCTACCTCGGGACCAACCTTCTTCCTTCTAACTTATTCTCAGGATCAACCCTTCTAAGTGAGGCACGAAGTGGTCTAAATCATCTTTTGATGTTCTAAAGCAGCTACGCTACGGATGTTTGCAACTAGTGACGTTAGTCGCCCTATAACGCCCTATAGATAGTGATTCATGTGATTCCCCACTAGCCCCACTTCTTCGTCCTACTCCTTGAAGCCCTTTCCCGGACACTCTCTATCTCTCCAATTGATGCACAAGAAAATGTGCGAAAGCAAGTCATGTTATGGTCCTCCCGAGGGTAGTCGTTCTTATTGAGTGAAGCCCTCTACATACAGCTGCTTTAGGAGAGTAGGCCTTTGAACTGTGGGTTCGGAGAAGAATGAGCCTTTCCTTCGTAAAATTCTCTCTAAAAATAGCCTTTTATGGGTTCATAGCGGGACACCCCTTTTCTGTCTTCAAGAGTTGGTTCATTGCAAAGCACCATCCTCTATAAACTTATTTCAATAGAAAGGAACTCATATTTGGAGGTTCCTTATTTTATTTACAATTCTCGATGGTCAATTCTCATTTTTCCTATTTTTTGCTCAGGGATGTCCTTTCATTAGCGAATTTCCCATCTCTATGAACCAGGTTCACGTAGGAGAACTTGATCCGGTGACCACATGAGCATTCACTTTTTATCATCCCACAACGAGTTTACTGCTCTACTTTTTTGGGCTGTGGGAAAAAGTAGAGGACGAATTTTCTTACTGAATTTACCATCTATGGGGTTCGCTCATACGAATTGGACTAGTGCTCAATGAGATTCTAAATAGCACATGAAAAAAACATATAGCTATTCCCCAGTGATTAGTCCCCTTCCTCTGGTAGCATAAGAAGGCAGGCAATTCCTTCAGGCGTCATGCCTTCTTGCATTCAATACTACCTTACTACTGAGAGAGATTGTATGGGATTAGGTTGGCACCTTGAACATAACTCTATTTATAGCCAGAAGAATTAATTGAAGTTAGACCTACTACAACCAACCACCCAGTCTTGTCTTGGATCATTTTCATTGCTTGCTTTAATTTAGTAAATACTCCCTTATTACATGTTACGTACTTGGCTTGGGACTATGATGACCTATTGTTCCGTCTGAGCGCCAATACAATTCAGTCATTAGAAACTACTCCACCATTGATAGGAATAGAAAGACCCCACCTTACTTTTAGTTAATGCCTGTTACCTACCTGCATAGTCACCTTAAGACCTATACCTGGTAGTCCTAGACCACTTGGATGAATGAAGTGCTTAGTTGATACTGCTATGATTCATTTATTAGCACCGGATAGATCGATCCCTTACCCTTACCTTGATTACTCTCCTTCACCCTAGGAAGGATATGGAGTTATGCCCAACCAACCTATTGCCTTCACCCAGAACACCTTCGTATGGGAGGGAGGCTAACAACCCCCTACCTTGGTTACAACACATAACCTATTTACCCACCTGAACAACTATATCATCTTCTTACCACTTGCTTCATTAATCACGTGGGTACCACTCCGTGCCTTCTCTTTTTTACTCTCTCGTAGGGACGGGCTTCTAGAAAGCATTCACAGACCTGGAATAATTACACTTGATTAGGGAATGGGTAGGTGGGGGATAACCCCCTATTAAATGGACAAGTTCAACGTCTCCATGCGAGTCCTAGTGAAACATAGGTGAGTCTCGATTTAAACACTCAATGTATTTGGAACCTACGCTCTTATGCCATTCCCATTCAAACTGGTGGTATAAAGACTACCTACCTATTGCCAGAGGAGATCAGACTACAGGTTCCATTGTGCCTATGAACTTCACGGGAAGGGGTACGAACTATAGAGTATAGGTCATGGAGTATTTGCAACTTCCAGCAATAGTTTAACAACAACCCCACCCCAGAATCTATGCAAGTGGAACAACAATGGGGAATTAGAAGAAGTGTTATAGAATCAGTTCCCACAAATTCAAATAAAAGTTCAACTATATGATAGTATGGCCCTAATACTAGCACTTGAAACTGCCTTAGTATGTAGTGTAGGTGGTTCCATGGAAGCCCTAGAGACTGCCTACTAGCCCATAGAGGTGTATTGGATTAGTCCCATTTCCAAATCTATAGGGAGATTGACTGAAATTACATTTTCATAAAGAATCAAATCCACTTTATGGTACCCAAGCTGGGCTGGGAACTGTTCTTATTCCAACCAGGCCCAACTGCTCCTCCTCGTTCCCATTTATTTGCATTAAAAGTAGCCGAGCCGATCAGCGGATTCGAGCATCCAGGGATCCAAGCATAGTTTCCAAAGAAAGCTATGACCTGACAATGATTAGAGACCAGGCGGTCTGTAACGACGAAACAAGAAAAACAGTCAGGAGATAAGGTCGATTCATCGGGCACCCTCCCTTTGGACATTGAATTACAATTTGAAAATATTTTGCCAGGTCTAGGTCAAAATAAAGGTAGGTATAGGGGTCCTAACTAGGGTTTGTCTTTCAAAGCCTTTCTCGATCACGTTCAGTCCCACCAAGGTTCTAGAATAAAAAAGGCATCTTCTCTAAAGCCCGCCCGAAAGGATATATATATCTTAAAGGTAATATGGAGAACTAACATATATAAAGGCCCGCCCGATCTCATAAAAAGTTTAGGCTCTTAAGCTGTTCGGGTAATGGATTTATAATAGGTTTTGTCCTAACCTGCCTAAGCCTATAACTAGATGCCCCCTATCTTTATTGTTTCACCTGTTACTTATGATGCTTTGGTTTGGAAGAATTGGGTTTGCACCTCCTATATCCCCTTGCTCTCCATTCACTATTCTAACCACCTCCTTCCTTCCTCTCTTTGTTGGCAGTCGTTCTTCCGGTGGACAACCAAAGGTGGGTTCAGCAGAAAATCAAATAAAAAGATTGTTTCCAGGTCACGAAAATAGAAATCTTATGTTTTTATCACATGTTCTTGCTCCCCTAGCTTATCCACTGCTAGCTCCCCATCCATGAAGCTATCCATTTTCCTTGCCTCACGTTCTAGGCAACTCACTCTAGCAACATGTCTAGCCATTCACTCTATGTCGCATGGGGTACATCTTTATAGCTATGATGATAAACTTCTATCTCGGGTATGGGCACAAACTTGTATCAGTGGCTATCAACAATAACCATGGGCCCATGCCACCCCCCCACCCATGCTATGCCAACCCTACTGTGTAGTAGTATTGAGATGTATATCTTTTGATCTGGAGATGTTAGTCAATCTAAATATGTGTAGAGACAAGCTTTAGTCTTTGTCGTAGTTCCGTGGGAGTAAGGCCCTATGGACTTCCGGTAGTCTTTCCATGCCCCCTAAGGTCTTACTTAATAGCGAAAGCAACCATAATAAGGTAGGTCACTTGCCTTATTAACTGAAGTTAGTCCAGTTATAAGGAACTAACTCTACTAAATGAGATTGAATCCACTGGATTTCCTTAGCATCATAATTTGAACTAAGGAAGGGGACTTATTCATAGCAGCAACATATAGTTTACATAGGCCTTATTCATAGAGAGATAGTTGAGGTATAGGAGATAGTTTTCTTACCTAGATTTTCACCTAATAAGAGAAGGTACCACTCTAACTAGCCATATGGATTTATCTGGTTTTTCACTACGGCAAGAGAGAAAGGCATGTTTTACAGTAGTGCCAAAGCTAATTTCTCAGGGCTCCGTTAGTTGCAATAAAAAGATAAATTAGCTTTTGAACCACAACAAATGAGCCAATTGTGTAAGAGAAGAAGCTGAGCGGAAGAACCAGAGTTTAGTTGGAACAAAATATCACTCGCCATATCTACGTGAGACTCGCATATCTGTGTTTCACTTTTCCATTTTACATTGTTCATTATCTCTATTCACTGTGCTTTGCAATCCCCTTATGGAAGTTGGACGTTAGTGGCATTAATGTTGTTTGGATTTATCTGCAAGTATGGAACATTTTTTTGCTAAAACAACTAACTTCTCTTCTTTCTTTGCAAGCATCAATTAATTGTTTTCACACAACAACTTCTCCACTACACGGTTGTTTACCATTGGACATCTCCACTTGGGTGGGATAGCTGCTACACTATGCTAATCAACTTGACTTGGATACTTACTTGAGCTGGGCTACCATCGGATGAGCCAGGCTGAATACTCTCCTCATTTCCTAGAAGCTCTTGTCAGTTGATATGATACTCGCATATATACGTTTCACTTTTCATTTAAAGAGGTAGGTGCTACTTAAACACCCTTTCACAGGAGGTGGTGGCTGTCACTACTTTTATTTCCACCCTGACCAGGAGGTGTTACAAAAGGAACCGGGATAGATACGTCTTCCAGCACAATGGAAGCACTAGAGCTGAACCTGACGGAAACATAGTGAGTTCTTCCAGTTGGTCACACCCATATAGTCTAGTTGCATTAGCCTTCTTGGCCTTTGCTGAGCTAAGCCTGACTCTAACGACTTATCTCTCTTGAGTTTGTCCATATTTGAAAATGTGTTAGTTTCCATTAGTGAGGCACTTTGGGTCTCCACCGGTAGCCTTCTGGTTGTGTTGATGCCGCCAGCTTCTGGAGGTAAACCAATGCGAAGAAAGTGTCTAAAGTGCTAGTACCACCAGAAGTCCATCCAATTTTCAATGCACTTGCACTACTCTGAGACTCTTAGCTGTAGAGAAACTATAGTTCAACAAATTAGTGCAACTTGTAGTTCAACTAATCATTCTGTATACTGCTGTAGTGCACACTCTAGAAAGAGAATAATAAATAGGCCGGTCTCCCTCTCCATAGGTTAAGGTCAGCTCCATCAAGAAAGTATAGAAAGTAGTCAAAGCCATATCGTCCTATGTGTCCTAGTCCTATTGCTATGTTCTTTCTCAATTGGCCCTCCCAAGGGGGTTGGGGGGTATAACGTTCTAAATGAAATAAACAAATAAAGGCGAGTCTTCAAAGCACCTTATATCCAAAGAAATGCCAATCTTCAGTAATAATAAAATAATTTCAGTGCCCTGATGAGGAATTCCTGGGACCATCTAAAGATGAGCATTTTATTAGGCGAAAATAGAGAATGAGGTTGTTTTCTATAACTATAGAGCCAAGCCAATCCAAGTAACCAATGCAAGCCCAAGTGAGTATCCAAGTTGAGCAGCCAAACTGAGCAACCAAACCATGCATTCCAGCCCACCGAGGTAAGAACATTATTCCCAAGGCTCTGTACCAGTTCTTATCCCACCTAGCCTGTTGTTTTCTTTCTTACCCCAGCCCATCCAGGTGTTGAGCACTCAAGAAATGGTCGCAATTCAATGGATGTCGGGTTTCAATTACAAGCGTTGAGCCCCCGGATAGTGGAGGTAGGTGTCACTTCCCGCAGAGTCAATATAGGAGGAAAATGCCAGCTACCGCATAGCTACCGGGGGGAATAGATCGCATAGATCATACATGGGAACACATAATCGATGTAGATGCCGAGAGCCCAGAGTTTATGTTGTTGATTGCTTCTTGTCAGTTTGTGAACCGATGCACGATCAATCTTACTTACGATTCACCTGTCTTGAAAAGTTGATTAGCCTATTGTTGTATAATAACATATATAATGCAAGCTAAATAAATGAACCTTCCATTTTACAAGAAAGGCGTTCCCAACTACTACTTAAACATCTTACAGGAGAGGCATTTATTTATTATATTCTATACACTTAGGAGGATTCTGGGGAGACACGTTACAAATGATGAGTATCCTGGGGAGCTGAGGTAATTGATGAATTTAGATTCTCAAAACTTAGGAGAGGAGGATTCCGAGGAGACAAGTTAACAACTGATGTGTATTTCGGGAGAGCGAGTTCACAATGATGAGTCCGGGGAGAGCAAGTTACAACTGAATCATATCCCAGGAGAGCGGCGAGTTCCGACTAACCCATTTCACGCCCCGCATCACGTCATAGCTTTAAGTTCCACCCCCCTGCATTGCGCCTCCATTATGATGATCTCTAGCACTTGCCTGATGAGGAAGGATCGCTACTGCTCGATACCAGACCAGATGAGTAACGCTACTGATGAGAACTCACTTATGCCTAAGGAACCAGAGGTTCCTACAGCAGCTTACCCTTACCGATACGGAACCTAACGATTCCTACAACGATTGGTTTGAAGGAACGATGAATCTACATTTCTTACGATGCACCTCGAGAGAGGATAAGATCATGCAACAGGCAGAAACACACATTGTGAGCTACCACTAGCCGATAAAGGAGACCCCCAGAAGGAAGATGCATAAGGAAAATGTGCATGCAGTCCGAGAATCGTTCAATTGAGCAGCACAAATAAGAGAAAGAGAAGCAAGCACTTGTAGGGAGGTCCCATTGAGGAAAAAAGGTTACCCCCAGGATGATGTCGTTGATCTTACTCAATGATGGAGGGAGGTGAGATAAGAAAGGTGCGAGAACGGAGGTGTGAGAACATAGGTGCAAGATGATATAGAGGTTTGATATAAGGGTTGTACTCAATGGTCGGTATGAGATCCAAGTATTTATACCCAGATGGTGAAGGTAGCGAGGTAGGTGCCAATTCCTGCATAGTCGATACCGGGGGACAAAGAAAGAAAGACCCTATCAATCATACGCGATATAGGAAAAGGCCCCATCGATCCAATGAGAATGATATTGGATTATGTTACCATTTGAACAACAACAACAAATGACATTGGAGCCATGCTTGGTTACATATGAGCTTATTTATTTAGCCATGTTTACAACAGACGAGATTGATTTATTTAGTTCAACCAATCAATAGAGATCTAAATCTTTTGTTGATGCTGCTGGCCGGAAGGTGCAGCCAGAGGGGATATCCTTAGTGTAAGCTCCATATGGAATGGCCATTGAGTTCAAGCCTTAAGCCAAAAGAATTCAATCCAAGTTAAAGGAAAGTCTCCATTCTTTTCATTCAATTTGTCCCCTTAATACCAGCTGGCAGGGGGATTCTATTTAAAAAGGATTGTCTGGTAACCAACTTTGAAAAGGGTGCAAGGGCAGTTATCAGAGATAAACAACTTTTGCCTTACCTTTTTGTCCATGGTAAGAAGCCTCCTTAAGAGAGTCGTAGAGTAAGTAAAGCCCATGCCCACTCACTATACTTAAGCCTTAGAGTTCAAGCCTTAGACTAGAAGCTGTAGTTCAACTCTGAGTCCCAAGAGGTGGTGAAATGAGACGACTTCTAATTAGCTTCCGTTCAACCTATTTCTTCTCTGTCTCTATCTCTATTGAACAGAAGGCGAGACTCCCCTGTATTTTTTTTTAGTGTGTACTGGAACAGAAAGCTAGAATGACTGCACAAGAAGAGAGAATTGGCATGTGTTGTATGTAGTTTCCCCGCATCAACGACCATACACAATAACTCTGAGCCCCTGGTCTGTTGTTAACTTGAGGTCTCTCTCTCCTCCATTCTTTCTCTGTTCCATTGTTGTGTTGTAGTGGGTGGGCCTTTTTTCTCTTGCTGATGAAGGAGGGGGGAAAGTATTATACTGCCAAACATACATGTACGTGGAATACCACCAACTATGCTTCGCTTTGCTACGCTTCAACCTATCTCAAACTAGGGAATATTTCCCCATATTCAATTTATTAATTCTAATCAGGGAACTTACACTCACTCCCCTATCAGTTTTCCAGGATAGAGAGAAATACTCCCCTTACGGGTGTTGTCACATTGAAGGAATAGTAATTTCATTCCCATAATATCATTTAAGAACTAAGAACTATACCCTGTAAGACCTTATGGAAGTCCATATGGGGCTAGTACCTTCTTATGGATTTCACTCTCTCTTTTAATTAGCAGAACATTCTCTCTCATATTTGTATGACCTCTCCAGGGAATTCTGATGGGTTAACTACAACCTTACATACTAGCTCTCCTAATGTATATGCTCGTTAAGTCACCAACATGGATCCAATATGTCTGTATTCGGGTTGAAACGATGGGAAACCTCTCTGATCCTTCTTCCTCTTAGGGGGATGATAACCTCAAATGGACAAGTTTCATATACCTGGACAATCCGACAATCTGATAGAGGTCTTGACTACACGATATAGGCCTGGACATGGAGGTATGGAACTTGAGGTATGGACATATACCTGGAACAACAACAAACCTGGAGGCAACTGAGTTGTATGTGTGCCCAACGTATTTTCCACGTACTCATGCTGGAAGTTGTTACCGATGGATGGATCTTCCACGAACTCATGCAAGTAACCAACTACCCCATGGACTAATGATGTTGATTGAATCCATAACGTCCTCATGCTGCTGTAATGTGTAAGCCTCACATATTCC